>VZTL01029824.1:91345-129151 GCA_013400535.1 Scopus umbretta
GGTGCAAATGGCCGGGGCGCAGCCAGGGGTGCACGCTCTCCAGCTCAAGCCCGTCTGCGTCTCCGACACCCTGAAGAAAGGCATCAAATTCGTCAAGTGGGACGATGTGAGTAGCTCCCCCGCCCCGCTTCCCCTCGCCGGTGCCCCACGCGGGGCAGGGGCACGGCGGGGTTATGCAACGCGCGGGGCGCATCGGAGCGGGCCGGAGGGCTCCGGGCACACATGTTGCGGCCGTCCGGGGCCTGCCGTGCCCGGCAGCGGGGAGCCGCGTCCCGCCCGCGGCGGCGGAGGGCAGGTGCGGGGCGGCGGCGGAGGCTGCCGCAGAGAGCCGGCCTCGGCCGGGCGGGGCGGTCGCCCCGTGGGGTCCGGGCCGAGCGAGAGGCGTTGCTGAGCCGCGGCCGTCTGCCCGGCCAACTTTCTCCGAAGGTTCTGCCGGCTCGCTGCGCTTGGCCGGTGCGAGCGGCGTTGAGCTGGCTCCCTTCGCCTTTTCCTCCTCCTCTCCTGCCTCCCTTGGTTTGTCGTGCACGTTGCCACCGCTGTCGCCGTAACATAGTTGTTTCAACCTGTTCCCTCTCGTTCCGTCTCCCGTTTCCTCCTCCCAGCCTCTCTCCCTCCTTCTGGCTCCTGCCTTTCTCGTTGTCCCTCTCTCGTCCCTCTTGCTTGTCAAGCCCTGGATGCGTTCTCCCGGGGCTCCCTGTTTGGGTACCCCCGCTCATCTTCCTTCCTCCGCAGCAGGCGCTCTTCTTTCTGGGCCCATTAGGGCACAGGACTTGCCTCAAAATTACGCCCGCTTTCCCCTTACCACTTGCTGCTTCCCAACCCTTCACACTTGTATCTCCTCATGTAGGAGAGGCGTGTGGTTTTNGCGCCAGACCTGACCAGAGCGTGTTACGACGAATTTGTGACAAGCATTGCATTCGTTATCTTAGTTTATTAATCGCTGGTCGCAATGTTGATTTACTTGCTCTCGGAGCTTTTGCGTCTCCTCTTAGAGCTGTGCTATGGAACACCTCACTTACCATGTCTGCTGTTTCCCAGTTCCCATGCCCTCGGCCTTGCCCCCCCCCGCCCCCCCGAGAGCGGCGCCCGAGGCCCGGCTGCCGCGCAGGCCGCCGCCGCCAGGNCTTCCCCTCGCCGGTGCCCCACGCGGGGCAGGGGCACGGCGGGGTTATGCAACGCGCGGGGCGCATCGGAGCGGGCCGGAGGGCTCCGGGCACACATGTTGCGGCCGTCCGGGGCCTGCCGTGCCCGGCAGCGGGGAGCCGCGTCCCGCCCGCGGCGGCGGAGGGCAGGTGCGGGGCGGCGGCGGAGGCTGCCGCAGAGAGCCGGCCTCGGCCGGGCGGGGCGGTCGCCCCGTGGGGTCCGGGCCGAGCGAGAGGCGTTGCTGAGCCGCGGCCGTCTGCCCGGCCAACTTTCTCCGAAGGTTCTGCCGGCTCGCTGCGCTTGGCCGGTGCGAGCGGCGTTGAGCTGGCTCCCTTCGCCTTTTCCTCCTCCTCTCCTGCCTCCCTTGGTTTGTCGTGCACGTTGCCACCGCTGTCGCCGTAACATAGTTGTTTCAACCTGTTCCCTCTCGTTCCGTCTCCCGTTTCCTCCTCCCAGCCTCTCTCCCTCCTTCTGGCTCCTGCCTTTCTCGTTGTCCCTCTCTCGTCCCTCTTGCTTGTCAAGCCCTGGATGCGTTCTCCCGGGGCTCCCTGTTTGGGTACCCCCGCTCATCTTCCTTCCTCCGCAGCAGGCGCTCTTCTTTCTGGGCCCATTAGGGCACAGGACTTGCCTCAAAATTACGCCCGCTTTCCCCTTACCACTTGCTGCTTCCCAACCCTTCACACTTGTATCTCCTCATGTAGGAGAGGCGTGGGGTTTTTCCCTTCACCTGTGGTAGCAGAGCTGTTCAGCAGCTGGGATTTATTTCTTCACTTGTAGGCTGTGCCCGGGACCGTTTCAGAGAAAGCTAGCTTTTCTCTGTTCGGCTTTCCTTTTCTCGGAGCACGAAAGTAAGACCGCTGTGCTGCAGAGAAGGAAAATAGAAAGGACGAGTCTGCAGCTAGCCTCGCTCCTACAGTACAATATCGGGTGTTTGTGTCTCGGTTGTGCATGGAGGAGCGGGTGCTCCAAAGAGTCCGTCTGCGAATGGTGTCTGGAGACAGAGGGGCGTAGCGAGACTCGAGCTGTGGTAGAGGAGCGGTTGGGAAAGAAGGCAGGTGTGCTGGACGGTTTGAATGTCAGGAGAATTGTTGAGGATAACTTGTTTTGAGAGCCTTAACGCAGCTCTTGTATTTTTGCTGCGAATCTGGCAGCGCTAGAGGCATCCACAGCGGCAACTGGAGGGACAACAGGGAGAGAGGGAGAAGGGAGCAGTCCATGTGTCTAACAACTGTTCTTGTCCGGTTACGTATCGCTGTTTCGCCATTGCTTTCAGCCTGTCCAGCAGCCAAATGTGTGAGCCTGACCTCTATAAACCTGTGATCAACACTCTCGAGGAGGGAAAGAACACCAAAAAACCGGACAACTCATAGTGTGAAATTTTATTTACAATAATAAGCTAACACATTTTTTATAAGCTCAGCAACCTGACCTTGTCTGCAGTAGTAAACGTTGGCTTGACACAGGTCATTTGTGTTCAGGAACTAAGCTTGAATGACTTGCCTGAGAAAATGTTTTCCTTCGGTTGATATTTTCCTTAGAGTAGGAAAAGGCGGCATAACCTCAGTCTCGTCATTGCAGTTATTGTTTTATTTTTGGGAAGCTACCAAGAAATTTCTACAGGTATATGCAGAGGTCAAGTTAACGGTGATTTAAATCTCCAGACTGAAAGTCTGAGCAATTAGGCAACAGTTTAAATGATTAGTTTAAGTGCTATTTCCTAAGTAGTATATTGTATACATAGAATTTGCAGGAGAGGAGGTGGATGTTCGGTGGCCAACCTGTCTGCTATAGACTAATTGTACAAAGAGATTTTCGGTTGTAGCCCTAAAGGCTGCAGTAACAAAATACGGCTGAGTTCTGGCAAAAGATGTGCATTTCGGGTTAAAGGTGTTACTCAGCGATACACAGGTATTACCTGGAATGTGTGACTGAGATGAGAAAGAGTCCCGTTGTGTTTAGTGAGCGCTTTCATCGGCAACCTTGTGGAAGTTGACGTGTATTTAGCCACACTGCGTGATGAAGAATACTAGCATTAACTCGCTGTCGACTGTGCATTGTGTGTGCATGTATGCATTTCCCACTCTCCAACCCCCCTGTCTTGCCCGTGGTGTTTCTTCTCAGCAGCGGAAGCCCCACAAAATCAAAGGTTTCAAGGGAAATGGATCTCCTTTGGCACTCTGCCGGTAAGAAGATCTTCAGAAAAATGCGTGTTCGGAGACTTTGAAAAGTATCTGCGATTGAGTAGCCAATAACCACTTCAGAGTCTTTGTTTTCTATCAAATTAATTTGCTTGAAGGGTTTTTAAAAAATTATGATTATTAATCTGAACCTCTGTCGTTTCTCATGTAAATAGGCACGCACAGACTCTCCAGTGAAACAATAGGCTGTAATGAGAAATAGTAAACTACAAAATGTAACAGTAAAATAGAATTGACCATAATGAGTACTTTGGATCTGCTGTGCTAACAGGGCTGTTCAGAAGAGCGAGGCTCACATACTGATGCTTATTACGCACCGTTTTCTATTTACTGAGTGAGAACGGGAGTTCAGTTCTTCCGCGTCGCCTGTGCACTAGGACAGCATTCATTCCTGTCCAAGGCATACCCTTGTAGTACGCTTCCCTGCTGTTTTGTTTTGCAGTTAAAGATGGCTCTTTTGACTTTGCTTTGCATTTCATAAAGCAGGAGAGCATTTTTGGTGAATTCCTATGACTTGTACCAAGTTTCAGCCCAAAGCAAAATTTTTCTAGCTGAGTTATAAATCACTGAAAAGCAGTGGGGTTTTTTTGTTGGTTTGGGGTTTTTTTGGTTTGGTTTTTTTTTGGTTTTTTTTTTTTTTTAAATGGGAATGCTGGAAGGATTTAAACCAGAGCATGAGAGGCGTGTAAGGAATTTCATGGTGTATAGAGTAACAGTTGTTGAAGCACGTATTTGCCAGCTTTTAGAAGGATGCTGCAGCGTGGTGTGCAGAACGATCTGACAAAAGCTGTAGTGATACAGGCTTTAAAACCAATCCACCCGTGGACTTCCCGTCCCGAGCCCCTAGTAGCTCTGTGCCTCATTAGTGGCTCTGAGGCTGCTAATAAGCAGCTGTGCTACTGATGGTGTTACATGGACCTCCTGTCTGAGGCTGGCTGAGGAACAGCAGTGAAGTCTGCTATGGGTTACACATGAACCTCGTCCAGTGCCTGTGTGACGATGATCGGGTTTGAAAGAGAAACGCCTCGCCTGAGCATTGCTAAGATCTTGGCAGCGGAAAGGAAGAGGTTACGTCAACCACTCGAGATGGTTATGAGAGGTTATGTCAACCACATACAGGCAGGTGGAAGGCATGCAGCTCGGGAGGCTTGAAACTCCATTTCCTTTGTGGACCATCTTCAGTTTCTAAATTGTAAAAGCATTAGAATCAATGAAAAAGTTCCGTCTTTGCAAGACAAGTCACGCTTTTGTGTGTCGGGATGGGATGTGATACCACTTACGCCATCCAATGCCTAATAGAGTATTCATAAATTCCATTTTGGATCAGGATATAAAGCACTGAAGTCAAACAGAGGATTATCCTGTTACTTTGCTTTTCCTCACACTGTTTCTGTTTACTCTGTAACAGTATTACAGGGCAGGAAACAAATTTTAGAATTAACTCCTGTTCTTGATATGTGGATTGGATTCGCAAGGCACCAAACAGAACAGCTGACGTTTGAATAGGTGAAAGATGAAAGTGGCTGGTTGCTTAGGTGGCTTTTTTGGGTGGATGTATGCACGTGTGTGTCTGGTTGAAGATGCCAGCTGGCTGAGCATTCGCTTCTTCAAGTCATGTTTCTTCTCGCTGCCTTCACTTGGGCCTTTATAACTACTTTCCCCTTACTGCTGGGAAGAGACTCTGAGTCTCTTAAGTACAGGTCTGGTCTTTGACCAGATGCACTTTCTTATTCCTAGAGAGAAGCATTATCTGTGAGAGAGAGGGGAGGCTTAAAGAAGAACCGACTTGATCCACTCTGCTGTAGTGAAACCCAGGTTGTAATAGCTCTTCCTGATGAGAGCCTTAAAACAGTTTAATAAATAAATAAAAAGGATGTATGTCGGTCCACGGTGAAGCTTTTTTGCAGGGGGTTAAACTTAACGTAGCAGAATGTGTTGCTAGCTGAGAAGGTGAATGAAACCTGAGTGTAAAGGGGGACTTCTCTCTGGACCAATCTGAGGTCTGAAGGGGCTGAAAGCTGCCTGGGCTGTCTTTTTTGCTTTATTTTTGTCTGATTTGTGGTGGGAACAAGGTAGGCATAACTGAGTTAACAAATAGCTCAACAGGCAGAGCACAGCTGAACTGATGTTTTCTAAGAGCAGTAATTGGCACACTGCAGCAAGTTAATATGACGGTGTATGTTCAAAAATAGATTTGTTTTCAGTTCTTGCTTAAAGGCTTTCTTATCTTCCCTAGTGATAATATGTACTTTACATAAAGAATTTGACTGGTCTCTCTGTGGCTTACACTATTTACTTTTACTTCCAAGTTCACTATATCAGTAAGGTAATGTAACTCTACCTAAATTGAGGAACATGATTCCAATTTTATAGCTGTATATTTCTTTTCTAAATATTGAGTTACTGAAACAAACCTGCTGATAGGTAGCGTTGTTTGGTGGCTACAGCACTTCACCAGGTATTCTGGTGAGGAGCAAAAATGAACCTAGGTCTTTTTTAATGCCTTTCTCTTAGAGCACTTCTTCATCTTTATGAAACATTTTTGAGCTCAGATGTTGAGTGCTACGTACAGGTTTTGGGCTTCTTTATTTGTTTAGAATCTTTTAAAAAAGATTAGCAAGAGTATGAGATACATCCCCTTTAACCTTTCAATTAAGTACAACATCAGCTATCATTATGGATAAGCTGAGATCAAACAAAGAAAAAAAAACCAGAAATTTTCAGAAGTGATTTTAAGATTTGGATGCTCAAGTAACTCATTTTTTTTAATGCCCTTTTTTTTTTTTTTTTTGAAACGCTGCACAAGTCTGTTGCTACAGTACACTACTGAGGCCATGAAAAATGAACAACCATTGTTCTGTGCATATAAAACTAAAACAATAAACTGAAAAGAGTTTATTTTTTCTGAATGTTTTCAGTCTGGAGGGAAGATGTTAGTCCAACATTTTAGAGCTTTTGTTGTTTTTTTCTTTCTTTGTTGATAATCTTTATGTAGTAAGCAAATATCGGCTCTGTGCTACATAAACATATTTTTTCTAAATAAGTAGAAGTTGTGGTTTTGGTCTTTTGCAATGTAGGAGAGTATGAAATGTTAACTGATGAAAAATTTTAAACTCAGCCTAATTAAAGGGGAAAGCCTAAACATAGTTAACTCCTTTGGAAAGTTCCTGCTGACTTTGGCTTAGCGGGGGGGGGAGGATTTGGATCCCCTGCAGAATGGTTAGGTGCCTGCCTCCAAAGATCTGGTGAAGACTTCACATGTTCAAGTCGCAGATAACTTCTGTGTTACTGTAGCGTCTGAGCCCTTTGGAGTGTTGGTAGATATTGGGGAAACTGAAAGTCAAAAAACAACTCCTAAGTAAATGAGGAATTCTGTGTGAAAGGAAAGCTAACAGTGAATCGAAGTTGTGCACTGTATGCTTTCTTTGCTTTAATGTTTGAGTGCTCAAGACTCTTTTTTTTTTAAAGAAAGGCTGTGGTGAAATAGAGAGTTAACTTCAATCATTATGGAGTCTGTTACCTATTATAAAGTAAATGCTTCATAAACACTTTGTAACTTATTTTCACAAAACCCATTAGATGACAAAATGTGTTCCCAGTTGTACTGCTGTAGGTCCAAAAAAAGAGACCAACATTAAAAAATCTTACTGATTTTTAATCTGTGATTAGATACCTTGGACCTAATTTCAGACTCCATGGCACCCTATAGCCAGATGTTCAGAATGACTCCCCAGTGACTTCAGATGAATTTGGGCTCAGCATCTCTCAAAATTAGAAAATGAAACCTAGAAATGCAGTTCCAGTATTCCCTCAAGATCAGAATGTGGCATTTATGCCCAGGAAGACTGGTTTAAATGATTTGCTCAGCATCACATAAGAACTCTCTGGCAGAGATAAAATCTTCCTGATTGGCATTTGGCTACCTTAGGTATAAATGTCTCCCTTTATTCCTTCTTTCTTGACTGCATACTTTGCAACACCTACAACAAATAAGGACTCATGCAGTCAAATCAAGACTACATAAGGAAAGGCTATAACTAGCCCAAGCCTCAGGATGGACATCCTGAGAAACAAGGCAGGGTAGCCTGCTTCTGAAAAACAAATCCCGCTCAAGGTAGCTTTTTGAAACGTGCAGGAAGTTAGTCTTTAATTAGCAGAATGATGACTTCTGTCGTGTGGTCCCATCACCAAAGTTTATCCAGGGTTTAAGCACTCTAACAGTGAAGAATATTTTCCTGCATGTTCCTGTTGAACAAGTGGGATTTCAGTTTATGGGTCCTGTAAACTCAATTCCAGTTTTGGTTTCTTGTCCTGCTTCCAACCTCCAGCACTCGTTTCACCTTCTCCCACGTTTCCTTTTTGCAATCTGTTCCTTTACACGGCAGATTTGGCTCTTCTGCCCTCAGTAAAAGAGGGCATCTTTACGAATTATTTCAGTGGTTCATTGCAAAACCAGGGGATGGGTACTCTCGCCCTCTCGCCCATAGTTCAGCTGTCAGTCTAAAGAAATACATAGTGCTAATTGTTTGGGTAATCCTGCTTAGTTCCAGTCTGAGTACACCCAGCATATTATGGAATTTAACAGCTAATATATCTGCTGACCGTGTGTAAACTGTGGCTTTGCTAGCCCTTCTCCCTGTGCTCCTTCTCCACTCCCTCAAGCCTGTAATCCCCCTGGCCTGTGGGGTGGCAAGAACGCTCTTTGCAGGGACCCTCCCCACACCTTTCCCACAGCCTTACACCCTTGCTCAACCAGAGTTCCAGCCCTTTTGCCAAAGTGAAAGAAAAGTTGCAGAATATTTTTGCCTCTGCCAGAAACAATCTATATTTCTTAGCTTTGTGTTTGGAAGCAGTTTGGCAGAAATTTTCCAGGAGAAGGTCCAAGCAAATGAAATAATTATGTGTGTAAAAGTTTTCAGGTTATATTTGGGGATGCTCGATGTCTCTCAGAATCCGAGGCAAAACCAGGGAAAACCGGTCTGGCTTAATAAGGCAGTGCCGTGAGCCCCATCTGTTGCAAGAGCTGAAGATAAAGGCTGGTCTGCTTTTCTTTTTAAAATCTGTTGATGTGAATTTTGACTGCAACTGTTTCTAAGAAACATCAGCATTATCTAGGTATGCTTATTAAAACACATACTCATCTGACTCATGGTCTTGCTAGTTGACAAGGTACATGTAGATTTTCATTCCCCTGTAGATACTTTTAAAATCCATTAGGAACTTTTCATCTATGGCAGGATTGAGCCGGTGCTTGCATCACAGGCACACTAGTCCCAGCCTGCGACGTTCTCTGATCACTAATGCCCAACTGCTTGGCACAAAACACAGCGGCAATAGTGTTACACCCTTGCCTCGGTACATACTGAATGAAGCGCAGAGTGTTCTGGGAGCAAGGGCCAAAGCCCGGGACGTAGGCGGCAGCGGGGTGCACCCTGATGTAGCCGTTCTTTCTCGCCTCCTGTCTCTTCAGGTCTTACCAGTGACGGTTGAGGAGTAGGGTGGAAGGCTCCGGTCCCTCGTGGATGGATGCACAGCCTGGTTGTGGGGGTGCTCTGAGGAGTAGGAAACGTGGACGTATAGTTAGAAAGGAACTAAACCAAGGCTTGTGCCCTCTTCACTGTTTGGCATTGTATGAGAGTCTTTATTGGTCAGTAATATTGAAATGGAGGTGGCACTTTTTGCTCACTGATGTTAGATGTAGTCTAGTGAACCCGCACTTAAAATCAGACCTTGAAACGGTTACCTGGCAGGCACTTAAATATGGATTTGTCCATTGATCTTGTGTGCCGTAAGGATCTCAAAGTTCTCAGTGGTACTTTGTGGGCATAAATTTGAAACCTTTTTGTTTAAAAGTAGAAAATGAAGAATAGTGCTAATGCAGGGTCTGAGGTTGTACAGCCAATTAGGAGGCACCTTAACGGAATAAGTATAGAACAACCACATTACTCATTTGAGGCTGTGAAATTGGAGGAAAGTAGAGAATTGGCCCTAAGTCAACAAATAAAAAGGTGGGGGGCTTTTAAAGGTGAAATTAAAAGCCCTTTTAAAAAATTATTTACTTAAGTTCAGACTGGTGTGATATGCAGCACACTGGGACTGCCAGGTTGGGGCCACTCCAAGTCTTTCTATTCAAGGAATTTGCAAGAGCAATCTGTCAGAAACCAAGCCATTGCTTGGCACAGGTGCCCGCGGGTGGCATTCAAAAAGCCTGATAACCCACAGCCATTTGCATCATTGACTGGGACACTCTGCCTTTCTCTTCTTTCTCTCTCTCCCCTTTCTGGCCACGTCTGATTTTTGCCTTTGTCACCTCTTCCTGCTTCTTATATTATTCGAAGTGTCCCAAGAGTCTGGGGAGGGCTGCTTGCTTTGTTGACATCCAGAGGATCCTAAGAGCTATGCCCTGACTCGATGCCTGCATGTGTGTTAATTTCCAAAACCATCAGCTTTAGAGATGCGCAACACTGACCGTCCCCCTGCCCCCCGTTTTATTCTCACATTCTGGATCTGAGTGGGTTAGGGAAGAAATGAATGTCTGCCCCCTATTTGTTAGTTCTTCAAGTTTTATTGGTTTTTTTCCTTCTTTTTTTTCCTTCTTTTTTTCTTCCCCCCCTCTCCCCTTATCTGTTGTGTCCTCTCTGCTACTCTATCCTTCAGAGTTGCCTATGGTTGGTAAATTTGTTCAGGGGAATTATGAGACAGGTCAGCTCTTTGGGTGAGGAAATGGAATTAATGGGCTTCAGGATACTCTCATGAATGACTGCAGGTGTGCCTGCTGGGTAATAAACCACAGTTTTCCCCACATCGTACAATTGTTTTTGTAAATAAATGTACCAGACGATTGTAATTTGAAACAAATTTGTTTCAGAGCCTTGAGCCTCTCTTCTTCTTGAATGTATAGTGGATAAAGGGTTTTCCACGTATCTTTTTGTTTGTTGCCTGCCTTTGCAAGCTCTGATTGCAGAGCAGTGTAAAAGCAACAGACCTGCTGCATGTGACAAAGGACTCTGTGTGAATGTGCGATGGGGAGCAGGACTTGCAGAGCTGACTAGTGAAGTTCATTGCCATTCCTCTACGCCCAGAACTAAGGAGTGTGGCTTTCGGTAGCGGGGACTTACAAGAGTTATAGTTAGCTTGCTGATGTTAACTGTGTGGAAGAGTTCCCAAGACACATGTTACCCAGTTACATGTACAAAGTTATTCTTGGATCCTGTGTTTGTATACAGCGTGACAGCATAGGGTTCTCGTGTTCATCAGCAGGTTACTTTTGCTATGCTTAGTGTCAGCGTCGTTTAGTTGATTTAGAAGAGCCGTAATGCAAAACTGCCTTTTTCTGATTTTAAGAAACAAACAACTTCCTGGAGCACAGAGGTTCTTAAAGTAAGACTCATCATTATCCCTGTCATGATGAGGTTTCCTTCATTTCACCTAATAGATATTGAAGGCTCTTTCCCCTCATCCTCCACTTTTTTTGAGTGTGATTATAGTCAACGTTTTACGACCCACATCTACAAAAGTATTACTTTGACAGCTGTCATCAGCGCAGACAAATCCAAACAGCATTTTGGTTGAAGCAACTGATTTGAAATGATTAACCAGCAAAATTGATTAACCCCTAGACATAATTGTTTCATGCCTGTCTGTTTCCCATCACTTCCTTCTTCTCCCCCCTGAAGCTGTGGATGTCTCATCCCAAGGCAGAAGGACACTGAGTCTTTTTCTTTCCTCATTTTACATACTTACACGCAGGCTGCATGGGACATAATGAAATAAGCTAGAAAAGGAGAGTTAATATCTCCAGAGCAGTGTTTTTTTCTCTTTTTGAATGACAGAGGTTTAAGAGCACTTTTGTAGGAGCTTGCAGATATAGACAGCCTGTCAACATCTCTTCAGGGCCTGGCATATTTTAAAAATAAATTTGTCTGTTGCACTCGAACAGTACCCCACTCTCAGGTGTACAAGATGCAAGAAACTGTGGAGAAACAGGGACAAAAATAGATGGTACAAACTCTGTATGTCCGTTCTCTTAGGAGGAGTGCATACAGCGCTGTTTTCTTGTAACGGGGAAAAGAAGGGTCGGTGGCGCTTTGTGGACCAGCTCTGATCCCAGCTGGGACATTCCCATAGCACCTCCTGGCATTGGTACTGCCGCACTTGTTCCCAGCCTCCGAAAGCTCAAGTGGCACCCATTTGAGTGTCAGTGTACTTGCGGCACTTTTAATCCATGGCTTGCATCTTCCGGTTGTAAAGAGGACTTTTATGCTCAATTAAGGGTTTGATCTTGTATTTCGTCTTAGTGTAGAACTTGCTCTTCTATTTGTATTTCTCTTGCGCTGAGATAAAAACACGCTCACGCTGAACTCCATTTTGTTCTTCTGCTTGTTCCCCCACAGGCTTCTGACTGGTGCTGGGCCTGTCACTTAGCTTCCTTGGGTCTTGTGTTTTTCCAGCTGTAAACTGGGAATAATTAAAATTTCCCTGTTTCACAAATGCCTGTTGTTGGGAGTTGGGTACTCTGTCACAAAGGACTGTACTGGTGGCATAATATAGACAAATGTTATCATCTTGCCTCGGAAACGGTGCTTGCATAAGTCAGTGTTTATATATTTATGATAACGTAAATTCCATCAACTTTATTTGCACTTAGAAAAAACACAGTTAAATATATTTGCTTTAAATTTGAACCTATTCAAACCCTTTTTTTTTTCCTTAAAGGAATGTAGACTGACCTCACTTATTGCTGCTTTGGAAATAGGTGAATACTAAAGCTGTAATATACCTGTAACTCTTTAACAGAAATATATATCCTTTTTGAGGAGGAATTGTGTGTTTAGCCTGGTTTGCTATGGAGATAAGGCTTAAGCAATTTTTCTGTCTGCCTGTCTTCCTCCTCCTTTCTTTGCTCCCTCCGTAACACTAAATTGAGTTTGCCAAACAGGTAGAGGTCTCAAGGCAACAGCGTTTCTACAGATGTCATGAAAAATAGTAGAGGAAAGAGAGGAGGAATCCTATTAGGACTGGGCTGCACCGATGTCAATTATTGTTAGGCACCAGGGAATCCCGATGGGCGAGAGATGTAATGAACGCCCACCTGCGGGAAAAGCTTCAGTTAGAGCTTGTATCTCCTGAGTCAGGTACCTGCTGTCAGTCAGAATACATGAATGTGTAGGAAACCAGGCTGCCTTACCTACAGTGCCTACAAATGGGCTTGGTTTTAAGTGACCTGAGCTATGGATGTTACCAGAGTAGACAGGTTTTCAACTGATTTGGAGGTGGGGTGGAGTGTGTATACTTCCATTACTAAAATCTTCACAGTTGGATTGTAGAAAAAATAGAAAAACACTAATGGAAAGTAATTGACAGAAGTCTTAATGTAGTGGATATTATTCCAGGTTTTCTAGGCAAATTCAGTCTTTGTACCTTAAAAATAAAGCTTATAGGCATTTAGATCTTGTCTATATCTGACGGTTAATTTGGATCAAGATGGGCAGTGGACTTCTGAGAGCTATAGTGCTTTGCTGTGTGGGCTCTTGTTTGACAGTTAGTGTGTTATGCTGTTTAACTTTATCTACTTCCAGCTTTTCTGGAGTAACTCCATGTGTTGACAAGTCTGGAGTTATTTAGTGCTGTCTTCTCAGTAATGGAAATACGTTATGTCAGAAGAATGGAGATTAGGCAGGTGATACTAAATTCTTTTAGTGACATCTTGCTAGTGGTACCTTCAGGGTAATTTCTAGATGTTGCAATTCATTAATATGGATGGCAAAGCAACTAGTGCATAATTATGTGTTCTGTGTGCTGACATGGATTTCTTGTTTGTCCGTTTTCTTCCAGGACTCCACTGTTGTGACTCCAATTATTCTCAGAACAGATCCACAGGGATTTTTCTTTTACTGGACAGATCAAAATAAGGTAAGAGAAAAGGTTCCTACTCCGGAATGGTTCTTTCTGTTTTCTGTGGTGTGACAGGCAGGAATTGGGAGGCTTTGCATGCCCATCAGCATATGTTCCTCTGCTCTTCTGGGGAGCAAATACAACAGGCCTGTGGCTCATCGCTGGTGCACCAGCCATGGAGAGATGGGTGGAAGACTTGGTAATTTCCAGCCATGTTAATGATCTGATGGCCAGTGAGTGTATAATTGTCGTGGTTTACGGGGAAGGATCCATTTGGGATGCTGTTGTGGTTCATAGTTGGCTTGTGGTTTCTCTGCCTTGCCTTCCTTACACTGAGGATTTTGGCTGTGGTGCACGGCAGACCCAGAATTCCCAGAGGCTGGAGCTCCCTTTGAATCCTTCCTCCTGAACTGCCGCGTGCTCCCTGGCCATGCCTGGTGGGCCACGTCACTAAGTTCTTACTAATCCTCGTTGGACACTTACTTTCTTTTAAAAACATTCCGGTATGCTTAGATCACTATTATGGCTGGGGAGCTGTTGGGAAAGCTCATGGCCTGATTCATGGCTGAGTTACTCCAGTTTCACATCCGTGTCACCCCTTGAAATCAGCACTGTCGTCCTTCCAGCTGTTGGAGACTGTGGAGCTGCGGCGGGGTGAAAGAGTATCAGTACCCTGAGCAAGTGGATGCAGTTTGTTTCATATACCATGTCAGACATAATAGAAAATTATTGTTGCCACTGATATAGCAAAATACTGTATCAAAACTAGGAACTGAACGAGTTCCTCTTTTTTTTACAGACGAATTTTCAAGTACTTACGAAGTATGTACTTGTACCGGTTCCCTGTTGAAAATGGTGTTAGAACTTGGTAGTGCTTGAGCCTTGGCCTTGTGGTGGAGTATATGCCAAAATGACTAGACACGTACTTGTAGTATCTGGCTATGGAAACCTGGTTTACCAGTTGCATAGCTGTTTTTCAGGAGTTCCTGTTGATTTTATGTTTAGATACCAGTGCAAAAATTGCTTGAGGAGGTAGCGACCATTAAATGCGCAGACTGTACAGGCAATTTGCTGTTACATTAGATCATCTTTATCTTCCTGTGTTTGCTTTTTGCAGGAGATGGAGCGCAGTTTTGAGTCAGTGTATTTGGAAATCGTATCATGGAGTTATAATAAAAATCTTGTCTGTCTTTGCTTGTGCTTGTACAAGGTGGGGGTTGTTAATAACAGGTTCATGTGTTGACAGTCAGAGTCAACAGAGTTGTTAAATTACTGCCGAAAGAAGCAAAGCGAGTGCCCTCAGAAGTTGAAGGATATGACTGATTTACACCAACTCCGTAGTTATGCCAGAACACAGTACAGTCGTCTGTTGTGTTCCTTCCCTTGCATAAACTAATTGTATAAGCCCCAAAATAACGGCAAACTTTGTAAGAATAAATGGAAACCCAGAGTTGATTGGAGAGTTTCTTTCACTTTTAATTTGTTTGGCGCTAAGACCTCTTTCAGTTTCCTACTGTTGTCTGTAAAAACAATGTCTTGAAGCAATTCTGTTGAAGAATAGCTATTTATAGAATTGTTGTTCTTATGTTCATGAAAAAATGTATTTAAAATGCTCAGAGCATTTTTTAAAAGGTTGGGTATTTGTACAAGAGGCTTAAGCGTCAGTTTGATTTTTAAACTTGCAAATCAAGCCTCTGTAAAGGGCAACAAGAGGGATTTTTTCAGGTTAATAATTCATGACAACTAGGTGAAGCTTGTTTCTAAACCCCATCCTAGCAGTGTCTATTTAGAGAAAGTAAATACATTTCTATCGGGGCGCTGATAGCGCAGGGACCAGGAAGGAAATGCCACTTTTTGCTTTTGCAGGGAATGGTTGGGTTCATGTTTATTGTAAAATTACAAACATATTGAAAAAGGAGGTTATATAGGAAATTATCTTAATTTCCTTCTCTGTGTGTAAAGTGATCCTGTGGTGACAGTGGAACTATGTGAAGAAATAATACCAGGACAATGCACCCTCTATGTGATTGCTTTCTCTTTTTATCCCTAGTTATTATTTTTTAAGCAATTGCTTTTGTCATAACCAGGGCCTGTTCTTTGCTGAATATGGAAGGATAGGCCTTGCTAAACAAAGTGATGAACTGTGAGAAGCCTGCCTGCCAGCGTCCTTGGTGAGACACATTTTCCTGGGAGCCAACTGCAAATCGGGTATGGAGACAAGGCACGAGTAGCCCTCATCCTTCAAGCCATTTGACTGTCCTGTTTGCCAGACACTGTGCAAAACAGTAAATTACTGCCTGGATAAATGGTATGGCTTTTAAATTAGGAATCTGGCTCCTTTGGTTACTGTTGCCCTATCAGTAAAGTTACACAAAAAGTACATGAATCACTGGGGGGGGCAGGACAAGGAGAGCAAAACACCCACCCCACCCTCCCCGTCCCCCTTGTTAAAGTTTTTTAGGTTAGGGAACCGGTGGTGGTAGCTCTGCAGCGTTCTCTAACTTGTTGGCTGGTTGAGCAGCTTCTCGCCTTGTTTTCTTGTTCCCTTCTTTTTCTGTTTCTTCTCTGTTGCAGAGGAAGGAAAATGATATGTAGTGTCTGGTGTCTAGCAGTCTATCTGGACAGTCTTTTAGATCATTCTTCGTGCAGTCAGAGCTCAGCGTTCCCGCTAAAGATGCGTGTTCAGTGCAGCCCTCCATCAATGTCACTGACGCCATCTTGTAGTTCTCCATGAACCAGCAATCTTCCCAGGGTTTGCAGCCCAGCCGGTGAATCTGGATAATGCTGGAGTCGAACAGATGATGGATGAAAAAGGCTGCCAATAAAGTCATTTTTACCAAGAGGTTTTATGTATGTGACCAGTCTGGACTCGTCACTTGCTGTCCCCTGTAGCTTTCTGATAAGTTAGTAGCAAATTTCATGCTTGCAGGAGCCATATGCTCCTAATAAATCGTCCTAGGTCTGTAGTTTCAGATCCATGCCACATAAGTTACACCACATGTGAAAGACTGTAAGGATGGCTGTTCTTGTGGTAGGAGATAGCAGTGGCAGCCAAGCTTAGCGGAGCCATCCTCTTGGCATTTACTTCCACGAGCAGGAACAGAACAGAAGAGACAAAGAGCCCCCAGAAGCCTGCTTTGCAGCAGAATGAACATCTGACAACTTAATAGGCGAGGCAAACAGTAAACGAATTGCTCAAGACTCCTTCAATGCAAAATAAGTATCCATGTGCCTTGCTCGTTTCTTCATGACCGTGTGTGATTTGACCGTTCGATTACGTTTGGGTTGGCTCCAATGTGTTATGGCAGGTACCCAGGGTCAGCACGACTGCTTTTGGACATTAACAAGAGCCATATTAAAAAGTGGTTGGTCAGACTTCTCTGTTTGAGTGACTTTGTCAGCAGAGTAAAGCAGTAGCCTAGGATGAAAATGCATACAGGTTCTTCTGACCGTGGGCCATTTCGCTTTGATTTTTACGTGCTAGGTTCACCTTCGCTGCCCATCCTAGTACGGTCATACCCACAGTGAAGGTCTGTTAAGTTCATTTAAGCTCTGGTCTTACAATTTGGTGATAATACCGTGGCATCCTGCAGTTTGACACGCTTACTGTGCATTTGCATATTTAAGTATATTTTAGTGTCATGAGTAAAGAGAATCCTCTGAAATAAAGTCATAGAATCATAGAGTCATTAAGGTTGGAAAAAGACCTCTGAGATTATCTAGTCCAACCGTTTTGCTATTTTCTGATAAGGACAAGGAAATTTAAAACTTTTTGTTTTAAACAGATGGCAGGACAGCTTTCTGATTTTAATTGTATTTTTCAGTATGAAATTCTTTTGTTGCTGAAGGTTCTGGAATATTTGCTTCATCTGTATGCAGAGTGCTCGCTGATTTCATATTATTACTTGAATGATTCTCAACATGGGTTTTAAAAAAGAAGAATTAATTAATGTGACAAGCTAGTGTCTGATATATCTTACTGTTTCTGTAATGTTTCTCAGTGATAGCAAAACCAGACAATATTCATTGCATTGACATATTTTTATGACCTGACTAAAACATATCTCAATTCCTTGCTACTTTTTTAAAAAAAAGGAATGCTATTTCTTCCGTTTGTTTATTCTGGTCAGGAACATTGAAGACAGACAAATGCAAACTTGACCAGGTGAAGAGAAAGTCTACTAACATAAAAAGGAGTGATAAGAAAAAAGCATTTCTTAGGAGATGCGAAGCAGCTGGAAGCATTTGGTTTGTAGCTTAGCTAGCAAAGCAAAGCCAGAGAAAGACTGTGATTTCTGTCTATGAATAAATATCTCAATGGATGCATAGGCAGAGCAGGAGAAGAAATCTGTATTGTCAGACAGTTTGTGCATTATTATTTCTTGCGTCCTTTAGCTGGAAGTTACGTCACACAATCAAATGGATGTTAGGAGAAGACACTTAGCCATTGACTCAGTGCAGTTCTGACACTGCCCAAGAAAAGGGGTAAAAGGAGGAAAGCAACCAATTTCTTTTATGGTGGAGCCATTCCGGGTTTTAAAAGCCTGAGGATGATACAGTATGCTGTCCTCTTCATCTCACTAGCACATACTGATTTATTCCTCTTTATTTTCAAAGCTAGGTTACCCCACTGATGAGGCAGCATGCCTAAAACATAGAGGATGCAGACCCAGTCTCATCCGCAGCACCATGAAAAGAGGTCAGTCAACGGTTTGTGTCATGAAAATGAACTTACGTGTCCAGTCCTGGGGAGTCAGCAGCGATTTCTGATGCCTTCTGCAGAAATGCTATTGTAAACAGATGATGATTCTGTTTGTCCAAAGGAAGTTTGTGCTGAGAAACTACTGCAAGCGCTGAGGTGATGCTTACTCCGTAGGAGGGGATGTGTGACTGAAGCTTCCCTCCGCTGCCGGTTGCCAGTAGAGCAGTAGCACAGCCCAAGTGAATGGTTTATCAGGAACGAGCCTGCTTCGGAGGCTAGTTGCACAATTCAAAGTTTGAGTTTTTACGTGTATTTGAGAGAAGGTGGGGTGATGAGACCACAGCAGAACAGAAGTACCTACAGCCGGGTATTTCCCCCAGCTCTGGCTTGCTCAGACTGACAGGCTGAGGGTATCTAAAGGCAGAGAGACTCAGTCTGTACAGCTTTTTGGTAATAACAGTTTTGCAATTTTCAGGGGAAGGAGCGGAGGTAGTTTCTCCTCTTACAGGGCTGGGCCTGTTTTTATGTGTGAACATTGCTGGCAGAACTGGTAGTAATATGCTGTAGCTCAGCCACAGAATATGAGCTTGCTACAAGAGCCCGTACCAAAAATACCGTACCTTGAGCTGGAGCCTTCTGATTTCATGAGAGTACATGAAGTGGTTCCTTACGATAAAAGAGGAGAGGATTTTTCTGACTTGGAAGGTCCTTTCCCTTCTCGTGTCCTGGGGTGATCATGAGTTTCTTTGGGCCTGGAAACCCAATGCAGACCACAGAGCGAATGTGGGAAGTGGAGCTCAAGGGCTGTGCCTGCAGTAGATGGGATTCTGTAGGATTAGGCTTGGTTTCAGTGTGTTTGTAAATTCTGTGGCAATCCCATTGCCCTCATCCAAATGAAAGATGATGTGGCCTTTTTCCAGCTGCTGGGGATTTTGGCTGTGTTTTTTAAGAGAGTTCTTTTGTGGCTGTTTTGAATCTGGGCTTTGAAACAATTGGGTCAATATTTGTACTGCCCTATGGGTCAAAGATCTTTTCGTTACATCTTTGTATGTTTTACAGTACATTTGACAAGCATACAATAAAGGCTGAAGTTAATAAATCAATATTTTAAATATAGGTAATAATTTAATGAGAATAATGTAATATTTAATACTACTAGGTTTAAAAATACCTGCTCCAAACCCCAACTGTTTGGCTTAATTTATTCAAGAGCAAGGTTACTCAGTGACACATCTCACTGCTGAGAACATCCAAGAAGTGCATCATTAAACATGTATTCACACTTCTCTTTCTGGCATGTAAAAGGAAAAGAAAAAAAGCTAAATAACTAAATCCTTTGAAGAACTAAGACTATAAATATCAGTAATTGAATGAGAAGGAATGGTGCATGTCTCTCTACATAAGGGATTATTTTAACATGTACAATGAAAAACTTGCCTTTCTTCCTCATTCTTTTAGCATCTCTAGCATTTCAGCAGTCAACATCTCTTTATTATTAATACTGTTTGATAATGAATATTGGATACATGGGCCTTTACCACATGATTTGTGTGATACACAAATCTACAAATAGATTTACCTTTGCTTTAGCTGCAAAACACAGGAGTCTGAACGACTTAGATCTATGTACTGCACTGGCATTCTACCAGGGACTGAAGAAGACTTGTATATTTAGGTCTTTATAGAGTGGGGTGGTTTTTTGTTTATTACTAGCAAATCCTGTATTAGATGACTTGTGTTCTCAGTACGCTAATACTTGTGGTGCTTCTTCATGGACTTCTGTAGAAACATGATGTATAATCTATATACATTCTCTGGTGTCAAACTGGCATGAATGGGAATAATGCCAAAGCTAGGAAAGTTTCTGAAGGACCCTTGTGATATCAGATTATAAACCTTTCCAGTGGAAGGGGAAGTTAAATTTGTTCCATGAATGGTGTTGCTCAAGACTTGCTCCGTGTGACACTATTCCTTTATCCATTTACTGAGTGTGTGAACTAAGCAGGAAGCTACAAGTGGATTATCTCCGATTTTTGAGGGCAGGGGTTGCTCACTGTATTTCAGCTGGAAATTTAAGGAGTGAGGACTCACTTCAGTGAGTCCACTGAAGGTGGACTAGGTCCTGAGGAGGTGATGCTAGTCTTTTGGCACAATCAGGTGGAGTTGGTTTGGAATCTCTTTTTCAAAACAAGTAAGTCACATGCTGGAAGAGGTGGCACAGCATAGTTTTCAATGGAAATCTGGATGAAGACTCCACTCGGACAAGGAGCTGTGTCGATGTGACGTTTTGCTTCTCAATGACACTGGAAATTGGGAGTGAAACTGAAGCAGCTAGTAAAATAACAGTGGTGGCCCAGCAAATAATCTGGGCCTTGGCCTGGCTTTTGCGGTCTTCTTGATTCATGAATTTGAGGTGTAATGTTAGGAGCTGCCATAATGGCATTAGAGGTTTGAAACCAGGGATGTCATTGCTGGAATGCAAATGCCAATTTTTGGATAAGAGAATGACCCATAAATACTGACATCCATAGTTGCGTGCCTGTCACATTTTTGATGGAATTTGGAGAAGAATCTCTTCACGGATGCAACTGCTTGCTGAGAGACTGTTGTAACCATTAGGCTGAGCAGTGCAGAAATCACCAGTGAAATCCTAAAGGTGAGTTCTTCCTTCAGTGAAGATGCAGTTATGTGATCTGCAGCACAGAAGTCAACTTGTCAAACGTAGAGAAGCTAACTAATCTGTAACAGTTGTTCTCAGCTTGGGGGTCCTGACACTGGCTTGAAACAGCTGAGGGTAAAACCTTCAAAGGTTGAGCTGCTAGCAACCTGAGTGGTAATCCTGGAAAGTTCGCCTGCATGCATTTGCTTTCTCTTTAATGTAGAAATAACTCCTCACCTGTATATCTAGAGGCAGTACCTAGGAGTTCAGAAATAAATAACGGTATATGAGCTAATGCCCATACCGATGGGTCCGTGCTGGAAACTGTGTGCCACTGCCTTTGTCAGTGAAGAGCACGGCCTCCTTGATGGCTTATACTACAAGAGATCATTCGAAGGTAGAAGAGCCTGTTTTATTTTGAAGTGGGGAAAACTTCTAGCTCGACAGTTGGAGCAGTGGGGGAGTCAGCCTTGCAACAGTTCATGGTCACCTGGAAGTTGCAGCTCATGTTTTTTTCACAACCGCTAAAAAACCCACATGTGAGCGGACTAAAAGACAACAGGGAAAGTGGTAAGGGATTGCCGTGGATAGTGAAAATGGAAGGAAATATTTCATGGAGGTCAACTTCCCATCAGACTGCTGATTTAATTTTTAAAAGGAAATCTCTGCTTTCAAAACATGGAAATTGTTCAAGGCCCATTAGGGAAATGGTACTACAGCGTACACAGAAGATCTCTAATAAGCATTTCCCACTACTAAACATCTCCCTTGTTGTGAGGGAGGCGGGAATAGGAAATGAGTTTTGGGTTTAATTGGCAGCGTGGGTCCAGTTTCTGGAATGAGGAAGCCAAAGAACTTCAAAAAGGGAAGATGACCCTGGAGTCATCCACATTTAGGTAGCGTTGAATTCTCAGATACTGAGAACAGTCCAAAGCTGTTTTGTGTTATGCAAGAATATTATCTGTGCTGTCTAATTGAAAGTGGGTTGTGACTTTCCTATAAAGACAAGATTACAGGTTGTCTTTTGTTTAGATTGGCTGAGACTTGGTAAGCTTTGGCTGTAAATAACTGTAGATGTTAAATGTTATTAAAAAAAAAAAAATTGGAAACGAGTTTTTGTGCAAGAGACCTTCATGATCTGGCTGCTGGAAACCATTTTGTTGTTACAATTTTGGGCTTAAAATATTCCAGTGAAGAAAACTTGTGGCCAAGTCGACTAGCATACACTAAAGTGACTTCTTTTAATGGATGCCTGTCAAGCTTTCAAATGCCATGTGACTTAAATAAGCATTTTTTTACCTTTCACATATCAGGTCAGAATGTCATCTAATGTTTCAGTATAACGTGACCTTAACTAATAGCAATGTATGCCTTTAGGAGACAGCTGGGAGTCGGGAGACCTGGGTACTTGCCTCTTCTTGGTCATGATTTGCTGTGCCTCAGCAATGGGCTGCTCTGCGTCCCTGTGCCTGTTCCCACTTCTGCCCTGTCTTCCTCTGTTGGAGAAGCTCTCTGCAAGTAGGGCTGCAGCAGGGACGCCGTGTTACTGCCTCATTAGCGCCTGGTACGGTGCGGTTCCAACCCACTGCTGTTCCTGTGCGTCGGTCTTAGAGATGTTAATGTCTTCTAGCCGAGAAGGGCTGGGGTAAATGGAGACAACGGTGAGTAAGAAGCTAGCCTTCAGTCTGTTTTCTCCTCCTGAATTAAAAAAGTCTCTTGTGTTCGTGCCTGCAGCTTGTACATAGATTTGGTTGAATATGCAGCATTGGCTTTTCTGACTGGCCTATTATTAGCACAGTTCAAAGATTGGCTTCTAGGACATCGGGTTTCTTGATCGCTGGGAGGATAACTGATCTCTCAGTGTGCCTGTCAGATTGCTGTCTCGACTGAAGCTCTGCCCATTCAGATACTTCTTTCTAATGCTTCATATCCTAGCTGTTTTCCCTCCCCACTATCCTTTCAGTTTTTTTTTTGTTGTTTTTTATTAAAAAAAAAGACTTTTTAAGAGAGAGTACACTGAAAATAATGATCTTTAAGTAACATATATTCTGTCTCAATACATGTGATGTTCCTGTGTGAGCGTATGCACTCCACTAGTAGTCAGTGTTATGTGATAAATGTGTTTGGAAGTTTTGGTTCCTTTTTTTTTTTCCTTTAAAGCAGTTTGAAAGAAGTTCTTGAAACACAAGTGACTGGCAATAAATGTCAGTTTTGCACTAATACTTGTCTTACACAATTAAAACAAGGCTTTTTACCATTAAAACTCTGCACTTGCCCTTGCTTCCCTCTCCTGCCTTTTGCTTACTCCTACAGTCTTGGTATTTTACAGTAGCTCTGCACAATTGCAGTTGGCATCATGCAGAGCAGAAATGATAAAGCCCTTGGCCTGTATGTACAGTGATAACAATGTACTCCATTGTGCAACACTGCCTTCCTTTTTGATTTGGGGTTAGTGTGTAAGGACAGAAGATGCTCTGTAGGATCCTCTCCTAGAAAATCATCTTTCAGTCTCATCTTCTTTGCTTTAATGACAACTTGCATTATGTATCCCAGTAGTGGGACGACACACAACCAGCTTCATGCTACGGATCGTAGGAGTTTCAGGTTCGCTCTGTGTGGCTATTATCTTTGAGCGTTTCTAACTATACAGATGCTGTTTATATTGCCACTCCCCTCCAAATATTCTGCTGGATTAGAAGGTCTGTAAAATCTTCAGACAGCCTCTGCCAGTGGCACGTACAGTCTCTTGTCTCCAGCCTGGCTTTAGGTTTTCTTGATGTTTTGTGCTACTGTATCCCCTCTACAGGCAGGGGTTTTGCAACTACAATTCTGAACTAGCTCTGGAGGGTGTCAAACCCCCAGAAGAGGGGAGACTGTGTCTGAAGTGGCCGTGCCTTCCCCTGGCTGTGTTTTGTGTATGCGTGCACACTCACGTGCTGTCAGTAGGCAAACCTCCTTTTTAGCCTTTTCAGAGTTAGGGTTCTTCACTAGGCAGGAAATGAGTATTCATCTTTATTACTTCTTCTAATTAATCTTTCCACACAGGCAAGTTTTCCAGTGTATTATCACTTCTTGACGTCACTGTCCAGCCTTCACTTATTAATGAAAACCAATAATAGGCGTACATTCTCATCTCTGATACCTAGTTTATGACATGGTAGCTCTACTGACGTCAAGTCGTTCCTCATGCACTCGCGCTGGGGGGAAGGAGTAGGGACTGTGACATATACAAGATTTAGGTTTCTGTCTTCATTCATATCCCAGGAAAAGTCATTTCTAGTATCTGAATTTTTAGTGTGGAGATTGAGCCTGCTTTTAAGACTGGACATGCCTTTATCCAAGATGCACTCTGCATCGTGTGAGAGGAGCGAGATGTACTGTTGTACAAGAGAACGGTCAGTGGCTGAAGAACGTATTTAAATCCTGAATCTCCAGGGCATGTTAAACACCCGGCTGTCCAGTTTAGCCCAATAACAATTTTGTCTGTGGGGGTATACATAACATTGCTATTTCAAGGCTGCAGTTATACAGGAAAAGTGAAATTCTGCCCCTGCGCCACATCCCAAAGAGGTCTCGTGCTGTCTGGGGGCTGGGATTATCAGAACCTACCCCTGATTTCAAGGCCAGTCACAGTGTGCCCGCAGAGCTTTATTGAGCCTTCTGCTACTGCCGTGCCTGCAACCTCTGCAGACACCACCCAGATGGCAAAGTCTGTCTCGGAACCAGAGAATTCCGTGGGTTGTTAGCCGGTATAGCACAGCTGTACCGCCAGCTATTTCAGGTACTGTTTATTGAAGGCTAACTCGCAGCTGACTTAGGTGAATGCTGTCTTGCTGATTGTAGTATATTGAATAAACTGTGTAAATTGTAACGTATTTACCTGTACAATATGTCTCACTTCAGAGGACTATGGATACTTTGGACAGGTGGTTTACTACCCAGAGAGCTGATTGTCTCTGATTGATAAACAGCAGTAAGTGCTGTTTAACAAGAGTAATAATAAAAATATTCATTAGTAGGGTACAGCTCTCTGGTACTAAGTGGTGTCCATTGAAGCCCCTGTTAAAACAGTAATGAAATTCTGAAGGAATTTTTTTGTCTTTTATTCTAGCTGCTCTGGGTTGACTCAGGACAGCTAGGCATAAGGCCTTATTTAATAAAAAGTACTGTGAAGCAGAACACTAATGCCTGAAAGTTAGGAATATGGCTAAAAGATATGCAGGGAATGCCATTAGAGAAGCTTAGGTAATTTATCTGAGGCACTTTCAACTTTGAGACTGGGAAAAACAAAAAATATTCTGTATTTAAGGGAACTTTAAGAACAGTATGGTATCTGACAGGAGGTGGCTTTATTCTGTGATTTCCCTGAAAATAAAGAAATAAATAAAATAAATTTGAGGTGTTTTTTCTGCTTTTAATCCATATTTGCTTGCTGAATAGTAGGATAAACATAGGACTATGTTGTTTGTGAAGAACATCCTTCTAAATGAAGGTAAGACTTAGGACTTCCTGAGCTGTTTTTACCCTTGCCATTGAAATCCGTGTTGTGGTGGCGCATCTTAAAGTCATCTGCCAGACGCTTCTGCCAGCCAGTCTTCCATAACCAGATCTTCACTAGCCCATGCTATAATTAAAAGTTCCCAGACATGCTTGAAGGGAAGCTGGCGTCGTGTGTGTCGAGCAGCAACAGTGCTGTTCCAAGGACAGTCTGAGTCTTGCAGTTGTCATCCTCTTCCTAGCAGTCACATACCACAGTAGAGGACTCGAGTGGATCATTAAATATCATATATGCTTTCCCTGCCCCAGGAAAATATCTGGTTGCTATGATACTCTTGGGATTTGCAGAGAGCTGGAACTTTGCCTTTCAGTTCTCTAGCTCGAGGCTTTTCCCCTGAAGCTGAATTGTCACTAGGTGTGGATCCACAATGGCTTTTTACTAGCATTGCCTCAAAGGCAGTGTGATCGGTTATAACAATACAGTGGTCCATAATTCAGTGAGGTGGCTAATAAGTAACGGCTACTTGGCAGCAAAGAAAAACGCTTTAGCAATTGTGTTTTAAATTATACGTGTCTATTAGTGCCCTGTCAAATTGTACTGGAAGGAACTCAGTAGACAGTGTGTTTTCTGTAGGTGGAAGGTACATTCTCTCCGCAGTATGCGGTTTTGAGGTGATTGTAAACTACTTGTATGCAGAGTAAGTTGGCTTATTCACGTCGAATGTTATCAGTAAATGTCATAGTCTAAAATTATCTCAGATAAATCTCTGGCTTTGCATTCTACCCTTTTGCAGACATACCAGAAGAGAGAAACCTATAGACATTTTTGCCAGTGAAAGTTGCTGGGAAGAGCCTGTCAGAGATGCTGCAGTAGTACTCTTTGAACATAATGATGTCATGCATACTAGATGGATGAGGTGAAAAGCTTCTCTCATTAGACTTGCATAGAGTATATTTTAAAATGTGGAAAATCACTTTGAAAAGTGGCACTGCTTTGCTGCTGCCAGAAGTAGGTTTTCAGTGTACTGACTGCAGACATATCTTGTCACTGACAACTCATACCAGTATCTTTTGCATATCAGTGTGTTGCATATCCAGATTTAGGTCCCTCTTTCACATATGTTGAACTTTCAATCCATGTTTTTACTGAAATCAAGAAGGGTACCCAGGAAGGGGGTATAGGGAAGATAAAGACAGCTGGAGGTCAAGTCAGCCATTCTGACTTGCAGACTGAAATACGTCTGATGTATTTGCACTCATCTCCATAGTGTTCCTACATTTCACTGACAAAAACCGTTCTGGCTTCATAGCCTTTGCGTAAGGGGAGAATTATCCACCTTTTTGTAGTAACTTAGCCTCTTCAGAGGTCCTGTTGCAAAGCTGATTGTTGAAATGAGATCTCTTAATTTCTTGAAAATGCCTTTTCTGTTCGTTGAGAAGTAACATAAGACATTTCATAACGCGGAGTGAAGCCTTCCCCCCCTGCCCGGGCACTTCACGCAGGACTTACCGGGGTTCAGGCTAAAATTATGTGTCCTCCTTCTCATTGCTTCTCCTGCCTCAAATTCTGTTTCATGAAGAACTGATAGGATATCGGTACACAGCTCTGTCTCGATTCATATCTGAGTTTCCTGGGCATGTCACGTTTTCTCATGCAGAAATTTTTCCTGTGCAGAAGGATGGCTTTTGCCATTTCTTTTCGGTTTCTGGATGGGCTGCACAGTGCACACGGGCTGTGCAACTCTGACGCATCCATGTTATGTTAAAACAGCTCTTCACAGACTGCCTTCAGAGCAGGTTTAAAATGTGAAGGAGTCTTGCATATGGTTGGACTGGCAATTACAAACATAATTGCATATGACATGTCACTTTGTGTCACCTTCTTCAGAGCGCTCAAATGCACATACAGTATTGTAGCTAAAAATGTGAGCCTGGAAATAACAACATAGGGCTCGACCACTGAAGAATGCAGGCTTTTAGCCACAGCCCTCCATCCAAATCCTTTGGATTTATGCTGGTACTCGGTCATGGCCACTTAGCAACTTCCATGGATTTATGCCAGGAAGATGGCTAATGGAACAATCTTTTTATGATCTGTTTTGCTAAATGGCTATAATCATGTGGGATATTAGAGTAACAGATGCTGTTGACCATCCTGCAGTAGATCAAAGTTTGTATATACAGGAACTATGCACTTCCTTTCAGAGTCACGCGTATAATTTGGAGCTTCTCATTTGTTGCTATGGCGTTACAGTATCAGAACAATGAGAGACAGAAGTGGTAATTTTAATGAATTAAGTCAAAAGTGCCGGTCTGCAACAGTCTCAGCTCAGAGCCTAAGGAATACTTCTTTGGTATCAGTAGTATGACAAAAGGGTGCTCTATAGACGACTTTCAGACATCGTTGGCATCCAAGGATTTCAAAGACTTGAAATACAAGTCCAAACTTGCGAAAACAGTCCTGTGTCATAAGACGTAAGACATGTTTGGCTCGCGTCGCCGTTGCAATTTTGTGTGGCCTCAGACTATAGCCCCTGAAGCGCAGATGACCCACACCTGGAGTTGCATTTGCCTCCTGGGATTCTTAGGCTTGAGTCTGGCATTCAGCTTTGCACAGTGCAGAGCTGTGGTGGTGGCTGGCAGGTCGCACCTCCTGCTTCCAAAGTGGGTTGGGAGGTGAACAGGAAAAGTAAGAGATGGAAATGAAGCATTCAGCTGGTGACTCCGACTAGACTTTCTCCTGTGAATCTTTCCCTGGAGTGAGAAAGCATACTTCAGTTTTCCTGTTGTTTAAAATAAGAAAGTGACTGACCAATATGAGATACCACCATGAGGATAATCTCTGAATCATGAGGGCATTATAAGTTGACAGTAAATTCCCCAGGGACTAAAAAGATGTCAATTATATGTGTATGACTGAAAGAGTAAGATGTAGGAGAATTAAAAGCACTTCACACATAATCTTAATGGACTGTTTCAGAAATTGTAAATCTGCTCCATTAGTATAATATCCTAGCATTATTAGATATGTTGTTTAATTGGCTTGGCTTTATGTTTGGAGTCTAGATTTTTGGGTGGTCTGAATGTTCATATATTGATATCATTAATTATGCTGTTAATGGTTTACAGAATTAGCCTGAGAACATAAACAAGTGTGTTACGAGCTGTAGAGTCACATGCCAAACAAAACAGCAGCCTTTCAAGTTGAAGACTTGAACTGAAAAGGCTACTTTTGTCTCCATTGCAGGTCTAGTAAATTTAAGACACAAACTTTGTGTCATTCAAAAAAAGAATTGCCTTGTGACTTGCTGAATAAAAGCCCCTTTCTGTCACATTAGTGTTTCTTATCTGCAAAGGCGGAGAGTTTTCCTTTCGCTGGCTAGGCAGAGCTCTTCATAAACACTGGTCACATGCATGGAGTTTGCTTGAATACACCAGTAACGCGTTTCTGCGTAAGAGGGGTGTGTGCAAGGAGATGGTACCAGGCTTTGCAGCTCAATAACAGCTGGGAAATGACAAAGCTCAATTTAACCTGTGTGTTTCAGCAGAACGGAGATGGGACTGAATAGAATTACCTCCGAGCGTCACGAGGACTCCACTTAGGGGTCAATGGGGTTATTACCAGTCAGTTGATACTGTTTACTTCAGCATATTTTTTTTTTTTTCTTTTTTCCCATTCTGCTGGCTTGCAAGAATTGCAACAGTGATAATTTTGTGTGCGAGTATAGCTCTCGGGGGCAGTGACAGATGATCGCTTGCTATCATCTGTCATTGCCCCCTGCCATCAGATGCACTAGGTTGGAAAGAGCTCTCAGAGGGAATCTTGCCAGTCAGCCTACAAATGCACCCTGCGAACACTGAGAACTGATTGCTGCCTAAGGATGCAACTTGCTGCAGCTGTGGCTTTGATATTTATTATGGAAGAAAAACTGTCTGACCTGTCAGCTCGGGGTGATATTGTAAGGGCCAGGCTGCACGTGGCCGAGAATTGGATATGGGCTTTCTGAGCGGGACTGGTAGGTGCCCTGATGGTTGTGGTAGGGAGATGGTTACCTCTCCCTTAATCAAGAAGGCCCAGGGATTACCGTGATATGTACCCCAAGAAGTTGTACGGGCACCAGAGGAGGTGGGACTACTTCTTATAGTTCAGGCTCCCACCTGTTGGGGGTGTGGAGGAGCTCTTCCTTCTTGAGAGTGGGTCTTGACTATTTGACTATTTGCAAAGCAAATATACTCCCTCATTTTGATTTTTTTTTTTAATTCTTTTTTTCTTACGTGCTTCTGTAGGTGTATATAAAATCAAACACAATAACTTACAGAATCAGACTCATTACTTTCAGTGTAAGGAAGCCTCCTTGCACCGAATGGAATGCTTTTGGAAATCTTGAATGTCATTTTTGACTTTAGTTATAGTTGTGGGGAGTAGGAATAGATATTAGTATCTGCTTACTGTCATGTAAGGCAGAATGAACAATTCTGGTTTAAATCCAGACTTGCTTGGATTTTGTTAAAGACAAATATTATGATGTTATTTCTATCTATTTCTGTACTTTTCCCTGCACTTATTAGTTGAGGTGGAGATGCAGTACTCTAACATGGATTTGCTTGAAAACACTGGCCATATTCTAATATGGATTAATAAAGTTATGTTCTGTTTACTTTGGAGATAAATCGTATCTCCTGCGTCTAGATGTGCCCCCCCCCCCCCGAAATTGCCTAAAAGGGTATTCTGGAGTTTTAAATGTGCCACGAACATAGACCTGTGTGCATGTGCTTTTTTCCTCCCCTCCTCAACTCACAAGAAGTTAATATACCTGTGAAATGAATGGTCTGCTAGAAGAGGCTTGAGAATGTCTTTGGCTAGTATCATTGATACGAATGGCAATGTTTGCTCTAGAGACTAATCCCAGTCAGACAGCTACTAATTAATAAACCATTGCATGAATCAAGAAGATAAGGAAAAACACAATATATTGAAAGACCCTGTATGGTATGGAAATCTCTTTTTAACTATGCATTCTGTCAAACTGATGTATGCTGATCACAAAGTGAATAACGTGCATTACTTGATACGCTTGCAGAATGTAGAAAAGCCTTTTCCTATTACATAAAGTGGTGTTTTGACCTGTCCTCTTCTTGAATGTCTTCTGTATCCTTGAGTCTTTTTTTCTATCTTACTTACAGAGCGAGTGACTTAGTAATGGTGTATGAGAGGTGCTTCAGTAAGTCAGAAACATGTTGAAGTTGTGGGGTGACACATGGTGCAGTGTTGGACTGCTGGTCTTAGTCAAAGTGCAGGGTTGAGGAAGGGGAGCTGGGGATGGAGGAGTACTGCTTGTAACTTAGCAGTCTCAGAGCTATAAGCAGAATTCTGGTTTGCATCCACTTGAAAATGTTATGCTGATGATAAACAGCTTTCAGAATTGAAACCTTAGATCAGGAGGCAAATAACTAATTAATATTGCATTAAAGTGGGGAAAAAAAAAAAAGGAAACAAACAAACCCCCCAAAAACTCAAACAAACAAAAAACCCCAGACCAAACCCACCAAAACTTCCCTTTGCTAACCGCGGGGAGATAGCTTAGAGCATTTTGTTTGAACACAAAATCTTTTTCAATTAGACCATTTTCTAAGTAATCAAACTAAACTGTGTGTTATTTAAACTTCAGAGTAAGATGAAGATACATAGTTTTACAGTTGCCCAGCTGGGCATTGGAAAGATCCTTCACTGAAGTAGGAAACCATGTTTTTTGTTGTTGGTTGGTTTTGTTTTGGTGGTGGTGTGTGTTGAGGTTTTTTTTGTTTGTTTTTTTTAAGCAAGAAGAACTTAAGCATAAATTTGTGTGCCTCTGTAAACTCAAAGTAATGCAGTATTTTTTAAGTGGGTTCATGTTATGCATGCTGTCAAGATAGAAAGCCAGTTATAAGGCTTGGTCTTTCAAGCTAAAATGGTTTCCAGAGATCAGCTTGCTTTGTGTTGTCTTAGATTTGTGCCCAGAGATTTCTTCCTTGCAAGGGGCCTTCTTAATAGAAGGTAATTTATGCGATAATTCACGAGTATCCCCATCACCAACACACTCTGGGTTGGAAATTCATGTCCTCAGGCCTGTGAACATTGTCCAGCCTGCTGTATAAAATGAGAAGAGCCACTCAGGGGCTTCTGGCTTTTGCTGAATTTGCAGTGCTTAATTTGGTGTCCTAGTATCCTAGGAGTGTTCTTGTTTTGTGGTGGTTGGTTTTTGTAATGTGTACGTGGGCTGTCCAGCTTCTAAGCCCTTGTTCATGTATTGCATGCTATGGGGTATTGCTGATGAACTGCAAAGCCTTCAGTTATAGTTTATCCATGCAAATTCATTCCCGTGGCTTATAGGAAGCCACTGAACGCTCCCACCTAGCAAGCTTTGCTTGAAGATGCAGGTGACGCTGAGGCCCAAACAACTCTCTACGAATCCACCTGGGGCGTTGGACCTGGCAGAGGGAGAATAGCCTGGGTTGGCTCCAAAAAAAGGTCACATGTGGGAGCAAGGATGAAAGATGCTGATAGGACTGTGTGTGTTGCAAAATTGCTGTGACAGTACCCTGAATAAACCAAGGACCTCAGACTGAAACTTGGGGCAGCCTTGGTTCTGCAACTGTGTCTAGATGTGCACGTATCACATCCACAAAGGGTGTCTAACATAGGTGTGACAGTGAAATACATTTACTTTGGTTTAGATAAAAGTTATAGGCAAGTTACCTAAGGATTTTCTTAGCAGCAGGCTGGTGGTGGTTTTTATGACGCATCGTGGCTATGGCTAGGCACAGGCAAGCTTGCTGGGCCTGCGGCGTGAGCCAGCAGCGCGTGGGCTAGCTCTGATCCAAAAGCTGGTACTGGGATGTGGAGCTGAGCTGCAGTTAGTAAGCTCTCCTGAGCATCCTTATTCCTGATGATAGGGAAAAGTAATTCATTTAGTGTACAGCTGTATTTTTAAAGCAGGATTCGCTGCACCTTGTGAGTTTGGGGGGGGAAGAAGGGTTTGCTTTTTTTTTTTCTTCCTATTTTTCTTTTTTTAAAACTCTCTTCTCTTGGCATCCTCTCTGCAGCCTGCTTACCCTGTGTGTGAGCAAGGCTGCTTCTTGTTGACTGATACTGTAGCTGTTGGCTTAACTCCTGCCTATTCCAGCTGGCTGCCATGAGACAGGTTCTTCTCTGGGATCTGTCCTTTTGGCAGCAGCGTTACATTCCTTGACAATTTAAAAGTCAATTAAAACTGCAGATATTGATGCAGATTTCCTCATCACCTGTAGCTGTCTAATCCTGGAGTGACAGATCAAGTGCTGGCCTGAATAATTTGAACCTTCCTTGCAAAACTCTCAAAGCACGGACTAAGCTTCTTTCCTTCCTCATAATCCTACAGCAGATGTAGGAAAGGGAAAGTCTGGTGTCGCAATATGGAACGTATTAAATATTGGTAGATTATTTCAATTCTGGCTGTATTTTTGCTAGGCTTTTTTTTGAGTTTTCTGCAGTTAGATGAAAATTGGCTTCATCTGTCACTTGTCCTTTGGTAGAAAGATGAGATGGGCCATTAGGCAGTCTCTAACAGAATCCTGAAATTCTCAGCCAGAAGCTCAATGTAGCTGTTTCCTGGTAGCATAGTGTGGGAGACAGTGTTTATCTTCCTACCAAAGAATAATTTTTGCGGAGTGAAGGCTTTGTCTTAATGTCTCCTGGCTGTGCAGAGAGCATTACAGGCTCCTGGGACTGTGAGATCAGATTTTTCCTATCTGAGATCTCGGCACAAGGTAACTCTTCAGTGTCACGGAATATACGACTGTACCACTGCTGCAGGAGCAGACAATTTTAAGTAGGCTGGCGTGAGCACAGGTGCTTCAAGCCCTTGAAGGGTGGGTATAAATGCACTTTCAGAAAGTGGAAATAAGCCTGTGCTTGGGCAATGCCAGACTGAAACCACCTGAAATGCTGATGTCTCCATAAGGGTGTGTCTTGGTTGGCAGGCTGTGTTTTCTGGCTGTATCACACCTATGTGGATAATCATTAGCTCCGTGTCTGAATCTTCTCCCGAGGGCATACGGCTTCCCGTTTCTGCAGGTGAATAGCAATGAGACATAATTTAGCAGAGGAAAGGATTTCTGCCAGCTGTATATAATCCACACCTGTTAGTACGAGTGTAATCATTAACTTGGCCTTTTAAAGTAACTGGAAATAATCATCAGCACAGAGGATGTTAGGTGCTAACGAAACTTCCAGGCATGTCAACTCCTTTTAGAGTGGTTTTATGGCTGTGTGTAACCCTTGAGACTTGTTGAAAAGTTTTGTACTTATGATGCCAAACTTCTCTGGAGGTGTAAAAGTGAAACAAGAAAACTTGTAATCCAGAGAATGACTTAATTTGATGCTTTCTTTGTCATTATTGCTATCATAACTTCCTCTGCAGTTCAGAAGACTTCATCATGTCATTCTTTGCACTCTCTTAGAAGTAGAGTTGGGGAAACTACAAAACACCCAAACTGCTGTGGCGTAAGCACTGTTAGCAGCAAACGAAGTTAAAGGGTTGCACAGGTGGTACTGCAGCCACATCAACATACACATGGAGTTACATTTGCTAATAAATCATGTGCTGAAATGATGCCTTTTGAGTCCTCAAGGTAGCATAGATACTAATGCTTTGTCTAGTGAAGTAATGCTACAGTTTAAAAAAACTCAACGAACAACAACTCAAAAATTTTAAAATAAAAGTAGAGCTATAGTGGAAAGTGCAGTAATTGTAGCTTTTTCTGGTATTGTCATTGACTTCAGAAAAAATAGAGATGTTTGAGATACAATTATTAGGTTTTTTTGTTGTTGGCACATAGAATTATTTAAACTTTCTTGAAGATGGGGCGAACAGTGTTTAAATCCCATTCATGATTCATCCTCTGTTAGTGTGAAGGGAAAATGACTTCATTGTGTGATTACAGAAGCAGTCTTATTTGCTGTGTGAGCTGGTATGACTTCCAAAGCTCAGGATGCAGCCTGCTGCATCGACTGAGGAAAAACGCTGGAATAAATTCATGAGTATGCTCACTTATTTTTAGGATGAATGACCTGTTAGTTTGCATGGGCAGGGAGACTAAAACTGAAGCTGGGCCCTAGTGAAAGGGAAAGCCATGAATTGACTTGTGGAGGACTGGGAGAGGAGTCACGTGAACATGGTACATCTTGCTGGGTTGCCACCTTTTCACGTCAATTTGGGACAGAATCATTCTGATAACCAAATCCTAATTCGGTACAGCGTCCTGACGTGTGGGGCATAGATCTCACTGCGAGATCGGTGGTTTGTGTTAGCTTTTGTGTCTTCGGAGGCAGTAATTTCACTTTGAAAGATTCCTAGCAAAATTGGGCCACAGCTGCAATCTGTGTGTTCAGTGAAGAAAAGTAAAAAGATTCGGCAGAAAAGTTTAGTTTCTCCTTTGTGATTGACCGGAGTAATTAATGAAAACAAACTTACATCATTAAAATATTAAATATAGTCTGATGTCTTGCCACGTTCATTGGTATTACTTTGCAAGAGACTAATTGAAAGTTCTGGGGAAAAAAACCCTGTAATTATATTCGTATGAAACCTACAGCATTTGTCTTTAACTCATCAAACAGTGGTTATTGAAGATGTCTCTAGATGCTTTGTACTAGCCTTAATATTGTAAGGTTTTTGTATTTCTAAGGCAAAATGTCCATTTAAAAAAAATTCTTAACTTGGACTTGCAAAAGTGAGAAAATTCGTGGCTGCAGCTGAGTGAATGAAACTTAAGTTCTTCCAGGTGTTTGCAGAATACAGCTATTGTAGCAGATATTACTCTGTCCTTATGAAATATTAAAGCTTTTATAGATGGATCTATAAGAGCTAGAGCAACAGAATTCAAATCCTTTGCTTTTTGAGTCGAGTATGAGTTTGATATTAGCAGGTGCTTCAATAGGTAGAAAGCACTCCTAAGTCCTCATCTTTAAATTTAGTGTGATTCAATGGAGATACTCCATTATTTTGTGTTGCCTGCCTGAGATTTGGGAAATGCTGGGCTGTACTGTTTGCTTAGTTTGTGAAAATGTGCATTTCAGGTGAAGCAATGAAAAGTTGTTTAAGCACACAGCCTTGAAGAGTTTAATATAGATGCTTTAGAGTGTTTTTCATAGAAATCGTAGAGGAATCTTGTTTTATAAGGTCCACTTTGACATTTGTGTTCATTCTCAGTGCTAATGCTCTGATAGGGTGGCATGTACTGTAAAATTCCAGGATTTTTAATGCAGTCCTTGAAAATTCATAGCTAACCTTTTCTCAACAGAAATAAGATTGACCCTGTCCCTAATAGGGGTTCTGTCCTTCAGATGAAATATTAAACCAAGGTCCCTTTTGCTGTGAAGAAATAGTTCCTTCAGAAAGGGCAGGTTATAACCTTGGCGAATGGGCCAAGAGTCCCCCTCTGTCAGGTCGTAATCTTCAAGGCTGCACGACAAATAATGTAGTGCTGTGTTCCTGCTCTCTTCCAGTCCCAGCCGTAAACTAATTGCATACTTGGGAGAATGGGATCCTGACCTATGACTGGGCATCCTGTGCTGCTGCAATGCAAATAATCCATTTTTTAGCAGTCTCTAGTGTATGTTTAATATTTAATGCCTCAAGCCAAATGTAAAAAGTTCCTTTAACAGTTGCCAGCTATATGCTTTTTTTTTTTGTTGTTGGCTATTATGCTCCTTCTCACTAGACATTTAGAAACCAGTGGAAGTTAGGATGAGATTTTTTTAAATGCCTACCCGAAAGAAATTCAGGAAGTAATTAGTTGGAAGGTGTAGTAGTGTATGGTGTTGGGGAGGAACCTTGGAACTCATCCAGCATTTCCATATAATCATTACCCAAGTAATATCCTTTCACGAATGAAAACATTTTTCCAGTTCATGCAACATTTTTGCTTTTCCCCTTTTCCCTAATGTCAGCTCCTCCATTAGATTCAATATATATTTCTGATTATAAAGCATGCTATTGTACCTTGTAAAGAGAATAATAGTAAACTAATTACTGTTGCCTTCTGTTATGTATCATCTCTAGAAATTTCAGCCATTTGAGCCCTCAGCTTGTTTTACTATGTGTATTTGCTTGTGTTGAATGTGTTCCAGCTCTTCATTTCCCCGGGGCATATAAAATTGGTGAAATTCCATGGGAAAGGATTGTTTTGGGTACGTAAACATACTGTCAAGTGTTTTTAGAGCTCAGGAAGAGCAGGCGCTTAGAAGTTGTGGGAGTCGAACACATCCGTGTAGCATCCTCATGCATCTTCCTCTAGGCAGCATATTGTGTTGGACCATCAGAAGACTCATTTTTTCAGAGATTAAGTCTTCCCCAACAGTTTTATCCGTGTTGATGAAGTCAGGAGAAAACAACTCTGCTGTTATTTCCTGGATGATATGTATTTACCTCCTAGAAAAGTTATGCAATAAATAAAGCAAGACTTGGCCTGGCCAAGGTTGATGGAAAGTTCCAAAGGAAACGTCTGTGTATGATTACTGTTTTTGTTGAAGTTTTTGTTGCACTTGCTAAAAAGAGAAATAGACACGTAAACACACAAGACAAGCTTAAGTCAGGCTAAACATAGAGATTTGTTTTCCAATTAATCAGATATTTATTATGAAATGTGTAATTTGCAAGTACTTCTTGCAAGATAAACAATAGCTGCCAGGGGAAACAGCAAATTTAAGCATATTCACTACTGCCCCAAACATTCAGTTTTCCATCTTGTGTATTGTCCTTAAGCCAGTAACCAAACTTTAACGTGACATGCTAATTTAAAGAATATGTTTTGTCTTTTCTGTGTTTAGCAGTTCCTCAGTTTGGCCGAGCCAGCCCAAGTTTTTCCTGTGTGCCTTCCACACGTGGCTGTCCAGTCAACCTCTGTCTGCCTTAGTGCCATCAGACATCAACGGATGTCCGATGGTGTGTTGGGCATGTTGTGCTGGTAGGGTCTGCTGGGGAGGGTGACTCTCAAATGGAGTAGGGTGAGTGGGCCCCCCACCCAGTCACCCTTCTGAGCATGCTTACTGGGAGATCTTCCAGTGTGGGTGAGTCCCTCTGTCTCTTCACCATACCCTGGTGAAGAGCTCTGTGTAAGCAGGGATTTCTGTCAAAGTTCTCAGTCCAGAATCCTGGGGGATAGGAGGCGGAAGGCTCCCTTTGTCCCAAAGGCTGGATCTGTGACCGATCTGTGACAGAACAATTTAGCTCATTGGCGCTTTGGGTGTTGTGAGGGCTGCAAGAACAGAGAAGGTGTTCTTTTGAGTTTGTAGGGATTGTGTTTGTGTGTGGTGGGCACGGTGACTGTTTGCTTGTTTGCTTTTAATAGTGGTAAAAGGGATTTGCAGAAAGGCAAAGTCTTCTAAAAAAAAATTGCTTTTGCTGACAACCCCGTAAGAAATTACCATAAAAGTCAGTGTGCAGTTAAGTCCTCCTTTTTCCCACCATCCTGCTGCCACTTTCTTATTTATAGAGCCTTCCCCAAGAACCTGCTGGTCATCCCACCCTTATATGTCTTGTATGTGTCAAAGTGCTTGAGAAGCAGCGCACACTGTCCAAAGAACAGTGCTTTTTGCTTCTTCTAGTCCTTAACATCGCGAGTGAGAAAAGGAGTCCTTTTTTATGGGGCTTTTGATAAGCTTTGGGAAAGGTTTGTCCTCACTGATGTCTTTT
>VZTL01029825.1:0-26113 GCA_013400535.1 Scopus umbretta
GCTCCAGTAAAAAGCCTCACTGGTGATCCAACTCACTTGGCATTTCAGAGGGGAGTGCCCAACGTCTTTGTGGGGAATAAAACACTAATAATGTGTTTTTAACTCAGAAATAAACTTGACTAAGAAACAAGCTGGTGGGTTTCCCATCCTTGCTCCTGGTCGGCGGCAAATGCTGGGAAATGAGGATAATTGGAAGACCTGACTGAAGTTATGCTCCTCTGTAACACTGGAGCACTGCACAGCACTACTTTAACATTTTTACTTTGGCTTTGTTCTATTTCAGAGCAATGCTTTGCAGGTATCTGATGAGGCTGAAATTCCAGAATTTTCAATACAGAACTGAAAAGAAAAAATACATTTTTTTAAAAAAATGTGATTTTATATGTGATCCAATTTAATTTAAAATTCCCTTCTTAAACTCTGTAGCTTTTGTACACTGTTTTATAACACCACATTGACACAGTGCACTGCTACCAGTGCTGTAATAGGACGTACTTTGACAGAATACTCTTTGCTTTCATTCTATTTTTAAACTCAGAAGGACAACTGCTACTTAGCACCAACATAAATATTTGTCCTTCTTGTGTAGATTTAAGCGTCTTCCTGTTTTTAACAGGACAGTCTAATCTGAATAGGATTCATTTCTACTTTGACACCTATTTTAAGATGAGTTGAACAGTGCTCTGAAGCTGCTGATCTTCTCATACTGACTATAGAAGAGCTGTGGTAGAAGATCACCAGACAGCTAGACCAAAATGAGATAAATCACACCCTCAATGCAACATTATGTATCACAATTATTCCAAGTACCGGTTTGATATGCAATTTAAAACCAACAAACATGGAAAACACATATGAACCTCTAAATATGAAGGGGAAGAATCAATTTTCCAAAGATTCTTCACAGGATTTAAAGAAATATCAGCACATATGAAAGTGTTGATAATAAAATATATTATTCTTGGGGGGGGGGAAAAAACCCCATATTTTATTTTGGCAAAAACATGTGACTGGGACCAGTTGGTGCTGCTCTAGTAAATCTGTTACAGGCAAATGTTAAGGCAGTAGGCGGTGGCTGTGGGAATGAAGCATATTTTCAGGGGGTATAAAGCCATAGTTTTATTCCTGCCACAGACAAAGAAGTGTGACACATTCCCGGACAGATCTCTTACATGAACTATCTGCTTCTTATCTGTAAGTCACAGATGATAGCTGCTACCCCCGCAGGGGACTTATTAGTTGATGTTCATAATTTGGGCAATACTTAAAATGGATTGTTTCTCTCTTGTTTTATGTCAAGATTGAAGATTTTCCCTGAGATGCTGGTAAAAAGGAAATTACAGGATTCATGTGGAATTCCTGGGGGAAATTCTTTTTTACATTCTGTTTTACATTTGTTTGTTGGTTCATATTAGCCTATAGACATTTCTGGTCTTAAAATTTCTGCTTAAGTATTTCAGCTAAAAGTAAGGAACACAGCTATGAGTAAGACAGAAGAAACTGCCAACAAACACTCTCTCATAACTCTGCTACCTTGATCAAGAGCCTAGGGAAGGCTGGGAATTTATTGAAATTACTTACTGCAAACAGGGACAGAGTAATGTGCAAAGAGAAAAAAATTATTCAAGACAAAAACAAGAGAATGCACAGAGTAGTGATGAAAGATTGGACTGTGGACAAGCATAGCTTAGTGGTCCAAGCACCAATTAGTTAAGTCTCTTAGGAAGGAACGGTTTAGGTTTAAGCAGGTATGCATAGTGGTTCCATCTCCAAAAGATTTTTTTTTTGAGCTAGATTGTTTTGAAACATCCTACTGATATAATCAGTTTGATAGTATTGTACCAACTTGAGCATAAGATTTGTTAAAAAATATGACTTGAAACTACATACCATGCTGTATTAGCAGAAAATTCTTGATCTAATGATGTACATGGTTTTGGTCCATGACTGAAATGGAACTTGAACTATATCAGTGAATATATAATGCATGCTCTGCTTAGTCATACAAAATCAAATGCTATTTTTCAGAGTTATTTGGACCATATTCTGCACTATATACTATATCTAGTATATATACATCATATAATATATTTTTTATATATATACACATATAGATCTGTAAAATTCCCTTTGTATTGTGGTGTCCTCTAGTAAGAGCAGAAACACTTGCACAGAATCCAAGCAGTATGAAAGAATTCAAATACTGATTCCACTTCTACAAACTGATGAGCAACTTCAGCTCACAGGTTAGATTTTCAGAACTGCTCTGCTATTTCCGAGCTTCTCTTGGAAACATATTGTCAGATTTTAGACAGAGAATACGCATCATAATGGACATCCAAGGCCAAGTCTATCAACCACATATACTGAAAGCCCCTCAACAAAATCTCCAGCAGCCTGAGAGCTGCCTCACTCTCTGTTCCTACCCCACTCCCAGGATGTGTTTAGAGCACATCCATGGTGTAGTCCTTGAGCATGGGATGCCCACCAGCAACAATCATACAGTGTCTGGTTCAGGCTTCCTGCCAATTAGCACTTTTCCCATTTTCTAAGCACTTTTTCCATTTTCTAACTTGAAGCAGATGTCTTATTTTTTCCCTTCAGTCAATAGACTACTTCAAAAGTAAGATTAAGAATTTTATATTGATGTCAGAAGTACTTTCTCTCTTTCTTTTGCCTTTACTTCTTTATGCCCAAGATTCCTCTTAAAAGTTATGTCCCATTCTTCATTGCTCTGGGCTTCTCAAACTTTTCTGTGAAAAGGATCTGTTAGGTTAATCACTTTAATTAGTACTTTCTTCTGTTATTCCTTTAGCTCTTTTTCTTCCGGTCCATTTCCAATGTACTTTCAACATTTCTCATCTCAGGTCCCTTCTATCTATTTCTCTGTTTCACTCCTACTTCATCCAGACATCCTTATTTTCTCTCTTTTGCCATGTGTTCTACTTTCTTTTTTCCTTCTTTTGCTCTTTCCCTGTCTTTTACTCCTTCTTCAAATAATCTCTCTCCCTTTTTTTCCATTCTTCCATCTCTCATCTGCATCCTATTGCCCGATTCTTTCACTTCTGTCCTCCATTCTTCTACTTGCCTATTGTTCATGAGTGGATTGTGAAGATTACTGGCTTTTTGTTGTGATCAGGAAACATTTATTGACATCAGAAACATCCTCATTAGCTCTGGACAGGTGGGAACCATCTTTGTTTCCTGCAGGCACCATCTCCTGTCTGCTCAGTAACCTAGAATGACAGCTGCACGGCTCTGACGTGGAGGTATCTTCTCCTCTCCACTCTTCCATCTCCACCAGTTAGTAGGGACTCAGCTCAAACCCCCCAGGTGATGAGTAGGAAGAGGCTGATGGGCAAAGACGACCCCAATTAAATTCAGTTAAAACTCTTTCCTCTCCTTTGGACTTTGCAAGGACTGGAAGGTCAGGCTCAAGGGCTAAACATTACAAAGCTCTCCCAGCTGACTATTGCAGAATGACAGAAGTCAAGCAATTAAGAGTGTGAGCAACAAACAAAGGAAGAGAAACAAAACCAGATTCAAATTTCTTCCCTCATATAAGCAGTAGAAAATTCTAATTTTTTACCTTGATTTCACTGAAGTGTTGATGATAGATCAATGAAAAGGATCTGTTGCAGATCAGGATCTCGTTCTGTTCTTGCTTGTCGCATTGTAAGTAGGAATACTGCAGGAAAGTTGAGCACATTTTATCAATTTAAACTGATGTCAGAATTAAACAAGTCACCTCTTTTCAGATTCAAAGACATTTTTGGTTCCATAGTGCATGTGTGTTTCCTGACAAGGCATTGGGAGGTACATGCTAAGACCCACCAAGTCATTATTTCTTAAGACAATTTATTATAGAAAATCTAGTTCCAAAAAGTAAATTCCTTCCCTTCACACCGCTAGGAACTTCTAGCATTACTTGCACATCAGGGGTCTCTGGGCAAATAATCCCCTTACACACTTCTCATCATTTCCAAACTAGACCAGAGTGCAGTGAATAGACAACTGAGCTAACTTTGAACAAGCTGACTGGGATACCAGAGAAAAAGTGTTAGACATAGCTTACCAGGACAAATTGCTTTGCTGTGTTTCTGACACCGCTGCTATATCACATCCACTTCTCAAGACAGATATCGTATAGTTTCGTTTAGATGAGTCCTCACTACTTCACAGACAATGCTACAGTGAAGTGAGTAGAAGTACATATGCTCTTAGATTATAAAACCCTGAGCTTTTTTGATTTTTCTGTTACATATTAGTACAGCAACTACTATAGCAGTACTACTTACAAGTCTTTGGGTGTCAGATTTGCCCAATCCCGTCTCCAACCTGATCTGCAACATTCCTGGAGGTAACATGGGATACACTTGACCACTGAAAGGCAGCTGATTCACCCCATGGATATTTTTCTCAGAAAGAACTCACATGTTGGATCAAAGGATTTACAGATCTGGAGACGTTCCTGAAATAAAGCCTGATTCAAAACCTGTTTAGGCAAAATGAGTTTTTGCTGATTTCAGTTAATTTGGCATCAGCCCTATGGATCAAGGGATGATGGCAGAATTAAATCCCCACCTTTCAACTGCCCTTTCAGCCCTTACATAAGTAAAAGCAGCATTATTCCGTATTGAAAAATGACTTCACTCCTCTTCATCAATCTGTAACCCACTATGAACCAGGGCAGCAACTTTCCTTCCGAATCAGGAACCACGAGAAAGATTACTCTTATCCTAAATGCACTGCAAGGATATCTCAGACACATCTTGTCAGCACTTAAACATCCATGACAGGCTTCCTGCAACATTTTCCAGGTGAGCACCCTCGCTCCTTCTACCGTGTCACACGCTCATCATTCACCACTCAGACACGGAGGGAGCAGCCTGTTGACATGGTTTCTCTCACTTTTCCTGGCCCCTGGAGCTGACCTCCTGTCTCCCCAGCTAGATCAAATCCAGGAGACTGTACTTAGGGCTGGGTCACTGCATGGTGTTAAAAGCCTTTCTCTTCTTCTCTCAGCAACCAAAGCTGGAAGGTGGCAAGTGGGAGAGAAAACACTTCAAGTTGATTTTCCTTTGGGAGATGTTTTCTGTCAGATGGGAAAGGCTCCCAGGCACAGGCAAGGGATGGGAAGGATTTGCTGAATTGCATAGTCACATTTTTGGAGATTTAGGAACTATAGTGGCAGTGACCATATTGCAAGATTTTCTTCCCTCTCTCAGCTACAGACACACAGCAAAGGCAAGGAGAAATAATGATACGTGGAAAGTTCCTTTATCAGTTCTTCACTGCTGCTTACAAAAAGTCAAGAAAACACATACTCTGAAGTGAGACAAATCTAAGTTCCAGGAGGTCCTGGCATCGTGAAATTTTCTGTTTGCCATGACAGTGTAAAACACCACCAGTTTGAAGGGTTTTGGAGATTTGATTTTGCCATGTGAAATATGTTAAGTTTGTCTCCAAGTTTAACTTAATGATCTGTCACTGACTTCCTGAGAATTTGACAAAACACACTCACAGTTCAAACCACACACTGTCTTTTGTGTCTCCAGCAAACTGGTCGAGTATCTCATGCAATTTCAAGGGAACGTTTTGTTAAACTGAAAAGCTAGTCTTTAGCTCTTTTTGTGCAGAAGTGGGCTAAGGCATCACTGCAAAGATGCAGACACCCACTTTCAAGCCCTGAGTATACTAACAGACCTCAACAGCCCTGGACAGCCTCACTTGGGAATTGTACCCAGGTACCTCCATTCCTTGGTCCTGGAGCTCCATTTAAGCTCAGGTCCCCAGGTCTCACCTGAGCTGTGACACAGAAATACCTGTCCTTTGTTCATCCTGGTTCACTGGCTGGACTTCCTGGTTTGACCTCAGACATGACTCATGCTCTTGCATTTGTCTGACTGTGCAAAATAGACTGTGAATGGAAGGCATTAATGCCACCAACCCTGTCATCAGTCCTCTAGTACTGTGGGACTGCACCCTGTTTGGTGAGGTCACTGTCCCTGCCTCAACTGTCCTGTTGCCCTCAGCTCCCAGCTCATTTTCCCTTATGAAACAGCCCTGCTCTTGCTGGCCCCTGATAACCAACACCCATCCTTTCCCATGGTTATTCTATTATTGTTCACTATTAGCATAGATAAACACAAATGTAACATTTTGTCTCATGCTTTTCCTAAAGGTGTTCTCCAAGGCCTATTCTATTCTCATTTCCTTTATCTCAGCAAGATCTTATCAACACCTTTAGATTGTACTATTTATGAAATAGATACAATGGCACCATTCAGGAGTGAGTCATCTGAAGAGAACAAGCCTTGCATCCCTAAAGGGGATGAAGACTCAACCATTCTACTGCAGTTTCTATCTTGTTTGAATGGTGATGTACTGCATTGTAAGACAACTGACCTGCCAGTAGGAAAATCATAAAAGTCTGCTTCAAATAGCAAAGAATCAAGCAGAGTGAGTCAGATTTCAATCAAGAAATTAGTGTTTATCCTCTTTCAAACTCAATCCAATGAAGTAACACACAGTGCGCACCACAGAATTGATTCTCCCCCGTGTCTTGTGGGCTCACTTATAGCTACGTACAGTGAACTGTGGTGGTAAGGCTTTCATTTTGCACACTTAACTTCGAAAAGCACTGTCAAGATATGGAGTCTCCAGTGGCTGGGGCACAGAGGGCCAGCTCTGCAATCCTTCCATGTGGGAACTTATAGAGGAGCTTGCAGTCATATGTACAAACTGAACAAGAGTGACCTCATCTACACGGGCAGCTATAAAAGCATAGCTACTTGAGATATGATTTTTGCTGTGATTAAAGGAACAATTCTTTGCTGAAACTGTTGAATACAGTTCTGTCATGTACACTTTTTAGCTACCTCCCTTTGTGATAATGAACACAGCCTCCCTGTGTTCAAATTCAAGCCAGGATGCTGAAGCATTCTGCCAAAAAAGATAGACTGAAAATACCTTCACAGTATGGAGCAATTTAAGATCTGGATCCATTGCTAAGGAGCATATATGTATTTTCTTTTTTAACATCGCTTCTCCATCACATCATTTTTTTCTTTGGCCACTGCAGGTAGAGGCATTTCCCTTCATAAGGCACAAAATGAATCAGTAGCTGATCCTCATGTGAGCTGAAACTCCTAGCTTTGCCAAGCTATACCACAATCTCTGCATCACATAAGCCCCCCACCAGAACTCACGGCCTAAGAACTTATGCACTCAAGTCTTCTCCTAGCCAGTCCAAATTGTGCTGCTTGATTTCCATGCAAAATATCAATTTGTAACCACAGAAAGAATCTGCACGAAAAGTAGGCTCCTCCCCTTTCCCAGAAGCAGTAATCAAACATTTCTATGGAAGCCATCTCCTTAAACGTGGCTTCCTCTCTGTTCAGAACAATGTGGTTGGGACGCTTCATCCAGCCCATTGATCTCAGTGCTTTATAGCACAAGCCATAAAGCATATTGGCAAGTGAGCAAAGCTGCAAACACAAGTGTGTGAGCATCCAGCACGTCAGATCCTTAGTGGGTTGGCATAAACAGGGAGGGTAAAAATATCCCATCATTTCAGCAGGCATACAGATTTCTCAAGTGGCTTTTTTTAATAGGTCATGTGCCCCATTCAGCAGCTCCAGCTGATGCTTCCAAAAGAAACCCATTAACAGCCTCCCCTATGTGCTCCTTATTGTTTGCACAGCTTTAATGGCCCCATCTGGCATCATCTTAAAGCCTCCTGGTCAGAAGCAAACAGCAGCTTCTGGTTACAGTGGCACAGGAAGTTGTACTTTCCAGGCCCCTTTCTTTACTCACAAGATCTAACTTTGAGAATAAATATCTGTCCTGAACCAGGCAAGGGTTTGAAGTTGTGTAACCACCTGCAACCTGAGTGACACCGCCGTCATGTCGAACTTAAACTGTTTTCTTCTTCTCTAACAACAGGGCAGCGCCCTCACACCAAGTGTCTGGACCTCCTCATCTTTTGTGGTATTTATCAGTCTATGACATCTCTAGGAGACTCATTCCATGGAAAGGGAAGAGGCAACCAAAGCATATCTCTAGCGAAGAGCAACTCAAGAGACCAGCCTCTGCTACCCCAACATTATGTGCTGATGTGTGGATGGCCCACGTCAGCTGAACAGGTTTCCGTTCAGAGAGCTATTACAACATATTCTACCTCTCAGAAAAGCTTGAACATCTGTGTGTCATCTGTTTTATTTTGTTGACAAAGGCTGCTCAGATATGACACAACGTTTCTCCTAGGACAGAAAGTGGCCAAATCTGGGCAGCTCCCAGCGCTGTTTTCCTTAGGCAGATCCCAGCTAGCTTAGGCAACAATACAGTAAAGATTAGCAGCGCAGGCTTCAGCACAACTGAGAAAAGCGGTGTACATCTGAAGTCCCTGAATGGCACCTGCTGTGTTTGCTATGACAAACTGGTATGACTGACTGATTGATTGTTTTATCTGACTGCACAGACACAGTCTAACCTGGGACAAGTCTCTCCACTTGGGAGGTCTCAGGATGGCTCTTGGGCTTCCAGATAAACACCAGTTTACCAATAACAGATGCTGTCTGGATACTCTTTAGAAGGCCATATCCTCTCTAGGCTTGGCCCTAGCTTCTCCTATTACGGGAGCCAGGCACACCTTTTTGAGGTAAGCCTCGGCCTAGCCAGGCATTTAGAAGCACATATACCCTACTCCACATGTGCGTGAATCCCCTTTGAAAGCCGTAGCCCATAGGCACCTTCTGAAAACAGACTCCGTGCCATTAGGAGGTTTCCAGTGTGCTTCTGGGAAGTGCAGCCAGACAGCAGGGTTATTATGAGAGCAAGAGCCAAGGCAGGAAGCTGACAGTTTGTTTTCTACCCTCTCTTCTTTCTTCTAAAAACCAGTGTTGCTGAGAGCTAGCTGAAAGGCCAGAGACAGTCTGCAGTCGGCTGGGCTTTACTAAACAAAAGTTTACTTTTATCCACTGTGCCGCAGCCGCTGGAGTCACTTCCTCCTTCCTCCAGCCTTTCTTAGAGGCGAGAAAACAGTCGGCTCTTTCACCACGTTAAGAAACCCATTACAATCAATTTAGCCAGCGCACAGACAGACTCCGTGTCTACTGTATTCTGTTACCACAGGCCGGGGCGGGGGGGAGAAGACCTACTGCCCAGCCTCCCCTCGCACTCCCTCCCGTAATGGAAAGGATGCCGGCGCCGCCAGCTATTGGAATCACGCTAACAAATGAAGCTGTCATCAAACACCTCTTGGGGGAGCGGGGGCGGCAGGGGGAGGGTGCGTTCTTGCGGTGGAGTTGCCTTCACGGCAGTGGTCCTGCTGGCTAATTGCTCAGCATGGAGAGCACACACTTCAAGCGCTATCGTCCTCGTCAATAATGGGGTATTAGGTGCCTCCTCTTCGGCGTGGTATTGATCCGTTCCAGCTTTCCCCTGTTGTTGTTGTGTTAGGGTTTTGCTTTTTTGGTTGTTTGGTGGTTTTTTTTCCCCCTCCCTTTTCCTTTTAAAGTGTTTTCTGAGCCTCCGTTTAGCGTGAGTGCTGCTTAAGTGCTAATTGTTACACCACAGATTGATTGGCGACAAGATGGCTTGCCAAGTTTCTTCTCCCATCTCCCCAGGTGGGGTGTGGAGGAAGGACAGAGGGTGGGGGCCGAGAGGCGGGGAGAGGGAATCCTTTTGCACTCACTGACTTCCTCTCTCACTGTCTGTCTGAGCTGGACACTTCGGGCCTTTCGGAGCTCCTCCTGCCAATTTCCATTTCTGTTTTGATGCTTTCCTCCCCGCTACAGAAACTGCGTACATCTTTCCATTATTTGAAATTTCCCTGTCAGGATCCTGTCCTTCAAGCTAGATGACTTAGTGGGTAAGCATAATGCTGCAAGGACAGAAGAGTAAGTGTCTTGCCTTTTTCTTAAAGAAAAAAAAAAAAAACAAACAAAAAACAAACAAACACCACACTCCCCCCCAAACTTGAAGGGGTTTCAGTCCTCCAGGTATTCCCCTTCACATTCATGCTTCCAAAACCCTGCAGTCCTGAGGCCGATGGTGAGATACAAAGAGAACTGCATAATAAATGACACAGCAGCTCCAGGACTCTCTAGAATTTTGAAACAACTGGGAAGGCCCAGAAGCAAAGATGTGAAATCCTCACAGAGAATCTAGAACAAAGATCTAAAACATACAGGTATTAGATTCAATACCTATACTGGGTAATGTGAAACATTAGGAGTGTTCCACCTAAGGTTAAAGAAGGTGAAACTTAAACACATTTTCTTCCAATATATTCAACAGCTGCTCAACTGAAGAAGTCCATTAGCCAAAATTTTCATGACTTCAGACCCTTTTGTTGTGGTTGGTCACCAAACGTTCATAAATTGCTATAACATAAAAAGAAGAAACAGTATCTCTGTGAGGCAGATGAGTACACAGTACAATCCCCAATTCATTCATTGGGAAACTGAGGCAGGAAAGCTAGCTAACTTGTTTAAAGACAGAGTTGAGGTCAAAGCTGAAAGTAGAACTCAGAATTGATTGAAAATGGTATCTGAACAGAGTCCTCTCACACTACATGTCTTACACCCTCACCACCTTTTGGGAAAAACACGAAGTATTCCACAGTTACCACGTTTGCTGTCAGGCACTTGTAACTGTCTTGCATCCAAGCCTCATGCTCAAGATTAGAGTTGAATAAACAGCTTACCACATACACTGTATGCAAAACATTGCAATTTTTTTCTGATTTATCCAGCAAAGCATGTAACTCAATAATTTTGATTGCTACCCAGTGTCAGCCACTCATCTACTGGGAAGCAGACTTTGTAACTTATCAACAGAGAAGCAAGTTGTGAACTGAAAAAACTGACAATGAAACATATTACTTCAACTGTGCTTTTGCAGTTACATGAAATTTTGAATATAGAGTTCTTGTCTCCAGATATATCAATTTGTGGTGACTGAGTTAAAAATCTTGGATTTTCTTGGACTATAGTGTAAAAAAGTTTTAACAGAAGATGAAGCTTTAAACTTTGCTTTCTAATTAATAGTCACACTAGTAGCACTTATGTACTTGAACTTGACCAGGAAGCAAATGCAAGCCACACAAGCACGCTCAAGTTGCAATTTGCTTTCAAATTCAAGCAAATATGCACAGGCATTTTTTCTCACTGACCCCTCAGCTCTGTTAAAAACACTGAGGTCTGGCAGCTACCCAGCCCCGGGAAGGCTGCGAGAAGCAGCTTTAATATTACCAGCAGTAGCTTTTTGGTGGTCATTCATTTCCCTCAGGACATTAAGGACATCCAGGACTAGACTACCCCGTCCCTCTAAAAAAAGCAAAGCACAATCCTCAGAAACCAGGTCAAACCATAGCAAAGGAAGAAAAATACTCCATTACGCACTTACTGATTTTACCCCCTAACAGCATGTGTAACTCCCCTAGCTCTGGGTACATAATGAGGAACAGAATAAAATGAGAAGCAAGGAACATTCTTTAAACAATCAGCCAACTGGATTTCAGAAGAGACACAGGTGCTGAAGAATGAGAAACATAGTAAAACACAAGCAACTGAGGAATAAAAAAAATTAGACCTTTCCCGATTTTATATTGGGTAGGGTATTTTGTATTTTATTCCTTGTTGATGGTGTGACAGAAAGTTAACACAGTGATGCTGGTAAGACTAAAAAAATATATATATAAGCATGACAGTTATCACCTGATTCTAGCCTGATTTTCAAAAGATACCAAGCACCTGAAATTTTCCTTCACTTTCAGGAGTTCACTTTCTGTGGACCTTCAGTACCTTTGAAAATAGGTCATAGAAATACACTGGCAAAAATCTAAAAGAAGCTTTGATTGGAAGAAGGTGGTCAGCGGGGAGGGATGAGGATGAGAACCTTCTCAACAACATTTTCTGTACTTAACTCTCACAATTATAATAGCAAATCTGACCTCATTTGGTTACTAACGCCGTGTGCAAATTCCAGCCAAAACTTCCCATTACCATTTGCAAATAGTAACATGTTAACTTGTACTCCCAAAAAAATGTTAGCTCAGAACTTTTGCAAGATACGCTCAGCAACACCATGACGAAAGAGACCAGAAGGTACAGCAGATAAATCAGGATTTACAGAAGGCTTTCAATTACACACACAAAAATAAACAAAAAACCCAACCCAAACAAACAAACAAAAAAAATAACCAGAAAGAAACAAATACACACCAGGAAGGAAAGACAGTCATACTAGGAGTGCACATGCAAGGAAAACTGTTTTCTGAGCTACTCTTGTCCAAAAACCACAGAACAAATTGCTGAGGCTTTTCCCCACTGCACAAAGTGCCTTTTAGCATCCAAGGTTTTCTCCTGAGGGACAGGAGAAAAAGGGAAAGACAACTGGCGTCGAGCTGTGTGTTGTCTGAAGATGCTGTCAAGAACATCATAAGGGAAGAGCTGTGTCTGAGGTCATCAGATTAGAGAAGAAACAAGGAACGGAGTAGGGGCTGGGAATGGAAAGGGAAGGGGGAGGCACAGTGACCTGTGTGACCTCTGCTGCACTAACTTGATGTAACAAATAGTTCTGAAAAGCCAAATACTGTTAACCCTTTTAAACTGGGTCATTCCCTGCTGTGGATGGCTCCAAGTAGAATCCTTAACTCCTTCCTCCCCATATGCTTTCAAACATCTACAGCTGACAGCACATTATGTTGTATTAAATGTACAGCTCTCACTATTGGCAAAATTGGTTTAAAAAGACTCTCACTCCACCCAAATGAAAATATTTCATGGATTTCAACTCCAAATTTTAGCCAGCTTATGCAATGCAAAATGCAGCCTCTACAAACATAAATGTGATCCTTTTTCCTGAAAAAACGCTCACTTTTGGTTGCAAAGGCCAGTGTTTCTATTTGGCGATATCTTCACCCCCTCAAGACCTGTGATAACACTCAGTGAAAATCTCTTTTCTCTTATGACGGAAGGCAAAAGCAATGATCCTCCCCCCTGCCTTGGACTCCATGGAGCAACAAGTGCAATCTAAGGAGGGGAAAATCTTCAGGATCCAAATCCTGCCTTTACAGGGCCCCACTCACACAGATCTCTCTGCAAACCCGGGCCCTGTATTTGACCCAAGTAAGCACTCATGACTGTTGTCTAACTGGAAGCTGAAGCAAACCTCCTAACTCTGCAAAACTGGGCTCCAAACCTTTGAGGAAATTATTATCTTGTGTGTGATTTCTAGTACATTTTTCCTTCTGCTCACAACTCCAAATGCTAGAATAAATTGTGAGGTATCTTTGTCTTTCTGGTTCTATTCCTAACCACAAATTAAAATGGAAAAAATTATCCAGAAATTTCAGAACCCTAAAAAACAAGTTTTAATTGCACTCTGGTTTTGAACGTGGATAACCATTTCAACAGGGAACCTAGATTTTCCATTACCATTCTTTTATTCCTAACGAAAAGCCTTAGTTTTTTCATCCTATTATTACTGTGATAACCACTTTTTAATATACAGCACCATAGCTATGCACAGTTTTCCACATGGGTGGGTGAAATGAATTTGCAATTTTGAGACACCCACAGCAAACCCAGTCCACCTCTATTCTAACACAGAGGTCAGACAGTCTCCTTTTGCCACAGTTACCACACAAAGGCCACTCCAGCAGGAAGGGTTGGCAGGACTGCAGCAACTCTGACTCTTGAAAACCTTAATGGGAAGAGCCAGTTCTTTGCTGTATGGGATTAAGAATGAGTAGCAGGATCCTGAACTGCTATCCCCCTCTGCTTTGAGCAGGGTTTGAGTCATATGACCTCCAAAAGACCCTTCCAACTTGAATTATTCTACAGTTTTGTAGAGAGATGAGGATTGCTTTGAAGAGCAATATGTTTGTCCCTATATCAGGTATCTAAAAGTAAAGATGAGGCATGTCTTTGTAAATATTTTCCTACATGTGGCTAGACCAGAAAAATATGATATTATCAATAAGCTGTATAGTCCACCATGCTTAATATAAAATAAGAGATAGAAATTGCTTCTGGGGAAAAAAAAAACCACCTTCTTGACCATTGCAACACACCAGCACATGAGGATATAGTTCTCCCTACAAGCAAAGGAGCTTGTAGCACTAAGGGATATTTTTACTGCCTGCCTTTTTATACCCCAGTTATCTAAGCTGGGGAAAGGCCTTCTTCCTAAAGTCTCTGTGCAGACAGAAGAGGGAGGTGGGTGGGCTTCTCTAAAGCATTCAGAGCAGGAGCATAGCATATGTGATTAGTCTCCTGATCTTATCAATGAAGGTAGATACCTAAAAGCTGGGTAGTGAAAATACCCCATCAGTCCCAAACATCAGCAGCTTCATTACATCAGAAACATCTCTTGTTTAATTACAGATGAAATAGTGTGGTTGATGAGAAGCAAAAATCTGCAAGTAAGCCAGCAGGTTGACCTCCAATTGCTGTCAAGAAAAATGACCTTCAGTCTCCCCTGCTTTATTTGTTGCTCATCTAAAATTGAAAAAAGAGTGATGAGAAGATGGTAGGCTTTCAGTTACTTTTGAAGAGCTCGTTCTCTGTGTCTATGACAGAGACTGGGCAAGCCATGTAAGAAGCTAGGAATGACTAAAGGATAGCTTTGTCTCCAGGCTCTGTCATTCTCAGCTGTTCTGCTCAGCTTCACAAAGAAGCTGAGTACAGGAAGGGATTTTAAGGAATCAGACAGAAATTCCTTACACAATTGCTTGAAATCAAAGAACAGAACTGGATTAAAAAAGGGTTTCACTGACCTTCATCAAGGATTTTGTTTATAGAGACTGTACCCACTACAAGAAAACTGTGGATGATTCTTCCCATTTCAAAACTTAGAAAAAAGTTCCCAGACCTAGGATTCATTCTTCCTGAATCTGGCAGGGTTATGAGGAAGTCTGTTGAGCTTTTTCCACTTCATATCAGTGATTACAGTTGAGGTGAAAATCTAGCCCATGTCCTATCATTTCATTTCAGTAGGAGAGGATTAAATTCCTCCAAAACCACTGGCACTGTTCTTGAACAGTTTGCTGTCTACACAGCACTCCCAGGCACACAGGACTGACAGGCAGGGTGCAGGCTGGAACCCTGAACTCCATCCGGCAGTGTCAGTAGTAACAAATGAGACAAGGACTAGACTGAGGGTCATAATATTATGCCGTAACAATTGAGCCTTTATAAAGCTTACTACCAGTGGTGTGACACTAATCAAAAGCTAATGCTTCCTTTGATTCCATTTGTGTACAAATCTTTTCCATGATGGTTATGAACACCCAGATGCTCTTCTCTTCCCCCCAGACAAAAATAATGAACTGTAGCGATAGGCGAGCCGTGATGTAAGCTGTACACCCCATCCAGAGAACACTGGCAGCATAAGCACTATTGAGGAATGGCACTGACATTCCACCAAGATTGCTGTTGCAAGTAAATGGGGCATCAATTGGTTGTTAAAAATAATAATTTACTTTAAAAAGGTGATGTTATTGGATAACTTACTGGCTTGACAGATGCTTTATAAAATTGCCTACGCCTTTAACATATAACAACCTACATGTAGCTTGAAGAGTCCACTACTCAAATGGTCCCAAGTCCTAACGGAGTGTCCAGCCATACTTCACACAGAAATACTGAACCTACACAGAAAGGATTTTCAAGTTAATAGAGATTTGTATAACACTGCGGATCAATCACGCTGTGAAGGCAAGCCTAACATCAAAGAGGAGACTTTAAATTGAATCCAGCAACTCTGGATTCTTAAGCAAAGAAAAGATTAGAGTACTGCAACAGTTTGTAGAGTCTCCTAATTACTCAGCAATGACTATTCTGTCTACCTGCATGGTCATAACCCTGTTGCACCAAATTTGTGGAGTATCCCCAGCATCATAGATGATTCTTGTAAACTTGCCAACAGGAAGCTGTGCCAATTTCTATGCATGCAGCAGAGGCCTCTAACTTACCTGCTTCCCTTTTTCTATCCTTCCTCCCCAACCATCCTTACCCTAAATAATGTAAGTCCAGAACGAATACGGCTCGGACTTTCTGCCTTCTGGCTCACTTACTCTCACCTGTAGCAACCACCTTCTCTTTACCAGTGAATACCACTGCATGGGGAACCTTGGACTTCACAGATTCCTTACTAACCACCCCTGCACTGTAAGAAATAAAGCAAAAGTGGGAGGTTGACTTGCTGTGGTCTAAACTCAACTGCTCTCTGCCTGAAATGCCCAGTTAAAATTCTGTAAGGTATTTAAGCAGGCCATGTCTGCTTAAATAAATCTGTCACTGATCTTAGATGTCTGACACTCCCACTCTTTGGTTAATTCCAAACTTGAACAAGCCTATGAAGAGATAACTGAAATGGGAATCTCGGGCAAATTCAATGTTCTCATAGATTAATGGTTTCCTTCACAGTAATATCCAATAGATACCTGCTTCAGAGCAGTGTACATGTCCTTCCCTCTATGTGCTCTGCATTCCAAAACATCTTATAAACAACATCTTAAAAAATAAGCTTTAAATCTGGAATAAGAGACTGATAATCACAACCATTGTGGAGTCCAAAGAAGGGAGAAGTAATCTGTGGGGTGCAGACATGGGATGTGCTGAAGCCATGAAAAGAAGTGCTTTCTCATCTAGCACTGGTGGGGGATTATGTTCAGTACTGACAAGGCTCCCTCACCCTCACTATTTCCCTAGCCAGCCTGTTTCACCTCAGCGACAGTTCAAAACAAAGTTTTAAAGTTTCACCTTCATTTACATTCAGGAAACACAGGCAGTCAAAACCATGACTTTCCAGTGCTTTCACTATGAGAAGGAATGAGCTATCTCCTCTCCCTCTCGTCACACACCTGTTAGCAGAACTGAAACATGCCCTAGCAGCATAATCCTGTAAATTGCTCCTCTTTGGTCTGAAAACGAGCTTGAAGCAAAGGCCTACAAACCCACGTCTGGATAAGCCACACAAGAAGTTTACACCCGTATCTCAAGCAAGCCCCAGAAATGGGTTAGCCAGAAAAGGCATGATCCTGAGAATCCCAAGTGACCCTCTGAAGTCAATAAACAGCAAGTGGAAGGATTGGGGCCTTTCATTGTTAGTATTTCTGTAGTTACAATTACTGTTCCTAGTAAGATTTACAATTCTCAGGTAAGCGTAACAGTTCCTATGCTAAACGCCATCTGGCTACAAGAATAGACTGTGCAATGCACTTACTCCTTTAGCATCAGGTAAGAAAAAACCAGGACCTTGCTGTCTTTAGCACTGGTATCTATAGCAAGTGCAGCAGTAAATCTCACTGCATTTCAGTTGTAAGAAGGGCTAGGAGCTGTTTCTTTCTGCCTTTCTCTCCCCTTGTCCTCATCCTCCTGTTCCCATCAAGGCATGTCTCCTAAACCCAGCATGTGAGGAGATCCCCTTGGCCCTGCCTTTCTAAATAAAGGAGAAACTTCTCAGCTGCCTATTACAGGATGATTAAGGGGGAAGGGAGAATCTAAAGCAGTCTGATGAGAATTTACAGGTCGTCGGCTCCCTTTCCTGCTGTCAACCAGGGGGCAACCCTTAATGGGGTGAAACGGCTGCAGGAGAGCACAGGGCTTGCTCTTCAGTTCAGCCTCTAATGAGGGGCCATCGGCTCAGCTAGGTCAGCTTGTTAGAAAAGGAAGAACGCCAGCACAGAATGAGAGTCAGGGACAGAGGCTTACAATAGCTCTTGAGGGGCCATGAGCCTAAGCACTGGAGCTCAGGGGAGGGAGCAGCAACTGCATTGCCTGACAACTCCTCCCCTCTTAAAACCCCATTACCTTCCTTTTATTTCACGGTAGAGACTGGTGGGGAGGGAAAGGGAGAGGGAGATATCCCTGAGGAACTGCCTCCGTCTAGTGCCTTCCGTCAGCAGAGGTTGGGCCCATAGGATCAATTTTTTTTCTGTGGATGTGATTTTCTTGTCTCTCTTTTTTTTTTTTAAACAAGAATACGGGCGCCAGGCTTACAAGAGGTCCTCAAGAGCTGTCAATCAGGGGCATGAAATATTCAGAGAGCTTAATCTTCTTAGGGGATCTGTAGAGACCCCCTCATGGGGTCTGAATGCTCTTCATGAACTTGCAAAGAATGGGTAAGGGGAGAGAGGAAAATAAACACAGCTGAAAAGAATGAAAAGAGAGACATCCTTAGACAGACACCCTCATATCTTGGCAAGGGGCATATTATAAGAATTTAAACAGAATAGAAAAGACCTTTTAAGACCCAATTAGTGGAACATTATCTCTCCTGACTGGGAACCCGGAAAACCACCTTTGGGTATTCTTCATCGTAGCTATTTCTTCCTTTGTTTGCTCAACAGGTAGACCAGTTCATTGGTATTCCTAGCTCAACCATGACCTAGTTTTTGACCTTATACAAGTTAATGCTTCTCCAGAGATTTTGCCTTTTCTGTGACCTGGTCAATATACAAGAATCCTATCAACCTGGTTAGTTAATGGCCAGGAACAGTAGACTGGCCTAGTGGGTAGTCTGCAAGCTGCATAAATTTCCTTTGAGATCTCAGGAATCAGGTGTGGATTTTTTAAGGAATTTGCACAATTGAAAGTAAGCCCATCTTTGGTTACTTAATTACTCCGGGCTAACAGCATGTACCTGTATTAAAGGAACACTATCTTAAAAAACCATATTGTGAAATGTGACTCAGATATGTGAGTAATATACATATATCTAAGATAGATGTACATTATTACATTGTATTATATAAGTGAAATCTTGACTATCTATTTTTCAAAGACTAGCCAGGGGCAGGCTGTTTCCTATAAAGTTATGATGAGTTCTCTGAAAAGTGACTCCTCCATGTTTCTCTCTCTACCTCTTTATATCTCTACTTAATCATCTTAAGGACATGCCTTGCAAAGAATGAACACTGCAAATAAAATAGCTTGTATCAAGTTATCATCCTCACAAAGTCAGCTATGTCTCTAAAACTTACCCTCCCACTTCTGTCGCTTAAAGGACTACAACTAGCAGCTGTAACAAGACGCTGCAGTACCCCACAAAAAGAATCATGTCTAGCACCTTTGTCTTCAGTAACACAGTCCAACCCTTAAGAAAAAAACATATTAAAGTGAGCAGACACTGAGAAACCTCCTGTATTTTTCCTTCCCATGAGTATCTGAAATGCAGAAAAGAATTCTATTGCTGCTGCAGATTCTATGACAAGGAAGAACTTTAAATAACACTGGAAGGATGATCCAGCATTTAAAGACACTAGTCCTGAACTGAAGCCATAATTGAAGCCATATAGAGTTTGAACATAAATGCCTCATTAACCATTGGGCCTTCTTTAAGTCAAGAAAAAGAAATTATTTTTGTCCTCTATCCGGTTCAGTAAATCCTAGTTTGGGAAACAACCATGCAGCACAGTGTGCGACACCTGAGGATTTGGCTTTTACATCTCATCCCTGTCTCTCATTGACATGTGTAAACGCTGACAGAAGGGAGCAAGAGAAAGTAGTTTTCCCTTCAGAGGATGTATCCACTTACCACAATATACCAGAGTGAGTCAGAGAAGGATTGTTACTTTCCCCCCTCCCAGCCCTCAGGGGGAAAAACTACCTTTATGCATGTGCTCATGCATCTTACAAAAACTGCCATGAAGAACTGTGCTCGTATGTTTTTACATCTAGAGGGCACAATAAGGTTGGAAGAGTTTGCTTATTAATTTGAAGGAGTATCAATAGGACAGCTACAGCTATGCAGATAGAACAAAGTGGAGAAAGAAGAGAAAATCCAGTAACCAGTCAGTTAAGCCTACAAGGGGAAAACTTATACTATAGTATTTAGGAAAGAGAAGGTGCCAGTGTGAGTCAAAAGAGAGGGGCAGTACAGGCAAGGTATGTTTTTTCCAGTGGTAGTAACAAATTTAATAAACAAAAAATAATAATTAAAAAAAGCTAAAAGAAAGAAAAAAGAAGAGAGAAAGCCTTCTTCTCCCTCCTCCTCTTCTCCTGCACCTGGGGTCATGCTGTGACCTTTTAGAAGACGGGATGTAAAAATGACCTTTGTCAGAGTGTGACAGAGCATCCAGTCCAGGTTTCCGAGAGGAGACGTGGGAGCCCTACAGGCAGTGCTCCTTCCGTGGGCAGAGGTCCTGACCTGCAGCAGTGCACCCAGAGAGCTGTCAGGGGCAGGCTCCCCATCCCCAGCTCCTCTGCTTTAGAAAACACAGATAAGAATACAGACTAGCAGACAAAGAGCTTGGTCTTAAAATGTTCTCATCCCACCTGTAACAACAGTGGTATTACTTGGGAGATCTGAGACAATGCTTCTCTATTTCTCCGCTGTCCTCTCTCCGAGTCCTAAAATAATCTTATGAAAATGCCACAACCCTTAGATGCTTGAGTTGCCTTCAGAAGTCACAGGTACACCTACAGTCCTTTCAAAGATGAGAGAGAGGGGAATGGGCCCAGAGATTCTTTGCTGCTTTACTTCCACTGCTTTATAAAATCAAACAAGACAGCATGCCTAACTGGATGTGTTGATGAGGCACCCAACTAAGGAATGGCTTGGTGGGCATCCTTCTCTGGCTTCTCCCTGGGGCCCTGGGCTGTATGTGTATTCCTAAATGCTCTACGTTTGTATGTTTTTCTGGGCTATACCAGGGAAACATTCACGTACTCAAATATTTCTGCAGTCACTTTCACAGCTGTGGAAGAACAAACAAAGACGCAGGAAAAATAATCCACCAATGGGACAGACACCAGCTTGTTGTAAATGTGTCAGTTCAATGCAGCACAGCAAGCAAATCCTGGAGGACATAAAGAGAAAACATGTTAGGAGCTGTCTGACACTGGGTCAGCCCCACACAGAACACAACTGCTCTGCTGCCACTCACAAAGACAGGCACTTCCTCCTTTCTTACCCTAACCCTATGTTTTGGCTAACATACAGATCTTCTGAATAAACAGATCTCTGTTGGACATGCAGTTCAGGTGCTGGCTGCTCCAGCTGTGAATCCCTCATCTCCTTGCTATATCCTGGGGGCATGAGAGGGCAGAGGAAGCAGGGCAATCTTCAGCCTCCATCTCCTGCTGCCCCACGACCTCTGGGCTGCCACTGTTGACCCTGCTGGGGTTGCAAGGGGTTGACTAATTTGGACACGTTCAGGCAATTGCTGTCATCAGCTTCCTGCTTTGTTGATCCGGGAGGTTTTTGCTGTAGGCGGGAGTCAATTATTTGGCAATCTCAGGATGATCGGAAGAGACTATTAGTGTTTGACATTTTAAAGGGAAATGGAAAACAGTCCACCTCTCCCTTTTTGCCAGCTAAACCAACCACTTCATATTAAACTTTGCATGGGTTCTTCCTCATACAAATGAGCTCAACAACTGCTGCTCTTCTACAATGTCAATGAGCCACCTCAAAAAAGTATGCTTGACCATGACTCCTAACCTGCTCTCACAGAAGATGGCCATCTGGACTGCAGTGGAGTCTCTGGAAGCCTATGTGCAGTGAAAATCCTTCATAGAAGACATAAAACAGCAGGCTCAGCAGGGGATACATGTATGGAACTATCTACCAATTTGTTAAAATAAACAAAAACGGAGCTGCATGCTGTACATTCAATTTCCTGACCTGACAGCACATGGATGAAACTTGTTTGAAGCTTAAAAACTGTATTACTGAGAAAGATCTGAGCTAAGTGGAAAGGATGGCAAATTTGAGAGTTGTTCAATAAACCCTTACAAATCATGAGAACAAATGTTGAATATTTCAGACACTTTTCCAAAACTTTATCCTAGGCTTCCTTATGGGATGAGAGGGTTATCCATTTCTGACCAAGATTCCTCTCCAGGGATTTATGCAGAAAAGACTACTTATCTTGGAAGTGTAGAGTAGGGAACAAGACAGTCCAACTGGTAATATAAGCAGTAGGAGGCATAAACTAGCAGCTCTGGTTCCAATTGTATTTAAGAACTAGTCCTTGGAAAAGAAGGGAATATAGTAGGGCTCTTGGTAACCAATTTCTCCAAGAACTAGCAGAAAAAGAACTGATGTCTCCTGACCAACAGGACAAGATTTACAGCTTGGATATATCTTTTCTGTCTGTCTTAAATGCAGAGTATGTAATATTACTGTTTTGCAGGCATGTGTAGAAATCCCATCCAGAATCAAACCCTCATTGTACCTCACACTACAAATATACAGAAGCATTTTGATTTTCCTCTGCTTTAATATGATGGCTTAGTGTTTCAGCAGTAGATTTTCTATTTCCAGTGTCTTAGATTGACACCAGTGAATTCTTTAAAAAAAAATCTTTAGGCATTAACAACCTGGTCACGCTGTAACCCAAGGAGAATTGAAGCTGAAGGCCACACTTCCCAATAAGAACTGATACAGGAAAGCTACTGTTCCAAGGCTTATAGAAGCCAATTTAGCAAGAAAATGCTGCCATGACTTACATTTTGTAAAATGGAGAGAGGAAGAAGACTACAGTTTCAAGATATCCAGGTTCTGCGCTGTTACAAGTGCAAACAGCGACCTTAGATAAAGCCTTTTCTGCTTTTGAAGAGTAACACACGATGGAGTCTAACAAGGGGCCTTTTGGTGGTGGATTCCCCTCCACCCCCCCACCCCAGCTTTATTACTACCAGTATCCAGTTGGACCAAGTTCCCCTGGGAGTGCCCAGGATTTGTCTGTATGCAGACAGCTCTGATGTGGCAGCAGGGCAGACTCTAAGCGGTGGTGTGATTTAATAAACAGACACTTAAGGCAGTTTACGCTGGAGTCAGCCCACTTCGGATGGCCTTCTCTGCTAATTTAACCCTGGCTGCAGCCCCCAAGCTGGCGTCTCCCTGCTCATTAGGGAAAAGGGGTGCGTATGCATGCGTGTGGGGGAGGAATTCTTGTTTCACATTGGTGCACGAGAGATTTTATTATACTGGGCAGCTCATTTCAGCTACTACATTGCAGAGGATTTTTAAACAGAAAGGGGGAGGCAGGGCATGCTAGTTAGGATCCTTCCCTGTTGTTATCTTCATTAATTTTCCTCTTTTTTTTGCTTTGGTTGGGGGGGATGTGACAAAAAGGGACAATAATTGCCATTTGCTGCAGACTTTGAGGAGTCCTCCTCAGCCATTACAGATTAAATTGCATTCTGTACAAGTGTCCATCAGGCCCCAGCTCCAGACTCCAGGCTGGTTAGAGGGCAGCTGATTCAGCTGCAAGAACATTTTGCTCTACTTCTGATCTGTCCTAATTATAAAAAGCATGCTCTTGCCTTTAACCCCTAGAGTTCTCTCTTTCCTATTAGTATGATACCGTCCCTCAGCCAACTATTCCGCTGGTTTAACTGAGTTACCTGGACTGTCAGCAACAGAGAATCTACACAGATCCATACTGCGTGAGTGTGTCTCTCCTAATTTTTATCTCTCTGACCCACACAAACAAAGGCTTTCAGATTTCAAATAGAGAATGGCAAAACCAGGACAGGTTCAGGACTTGCAGAATCTGCCTGATCAGGTTTTAGATTTTGTAAAATCCAATCTAAAACTAAAGAAAGTACCCACACTTTCAGTCCAAAGCATGATTAGCTTGAATACACATGGCTGAGCTAGTTTTAAGGTAATAAGCATCACTACTTTTAGCATTATAGCAAGAGGGAGAAGCAGAGTCTATAATACTTTTTTGAGAAGATCAGCCTGCAGGCCCACATGGAGTACATTATGGCTCTGGCAGTGCAGACAACAGTATCGAAGCCAGCTCATTAACAGATGCCTCAGGAACAACTACACTAGCTGTATTAATAGCACTGCAGTGTAGATACAGAATAAACATCTGGACTGCAACCAGGAAGCAGTGGGTTGTCCTCTTCCCTTCAAAAGGTAAACTGTTCCATTTTAAAACCTCTTACAATGGGTCTTTCTTTGGTTACAATGAGGTGCAAAGGGACTAAAAACAAAGCAGAGAAACAACATGGGCCTGATACCACTCACTTCAAGCTTTAGTTTGATGCAACTCTGACACTGACTTCAGCTGATTCACTCCTGACTGAAGCTGGTCTACATAAGATAAGAATCTACCTCTGTTTGATTTTGTCCCTTACAGCATGTGCAGTGAAGCATATGCTTCAGCACAGACTCCCCTCATCCCCTCCTTCCACCAAGCTTTTGCCTTTTCCCACTCACAACTAATTCTTATCCCTTCTACAGCCCCTTTCCTAAAAGAGAAGCAGGGTTGATACTCTATGTTTTTCTGAAAACTGGAATTGTGTCAAAGTTGCCCAAGAGCGCCATAAGCAGTTGTGGCCCTACAGCACCACAAACAGAGCAAGTCTGTGCCTTAGCACCACACTTCAGCAAAAGATAATTTAATGGATTCACATATTTAGCACCAGAAGGGACCAATACTACCATATGGCCTGAAATCCTGCAAAACATGGATACGCAAAACTCCTGCAGTGAAAGGCATTATTCTTCTCCACTACATAAACTCAACATTACTAAGAGCAGTATCTCATGGTTGAAATGCAGAATAGTTTCAGACATGCAGTCTCAGTTTGCACACTCCATGTGACAATGAATCAACCACATCCTATGGCAATCTATTCCAATAGTGGCTCACCCAGTCAGCAAATGTCTTGCTTTTATATTTCCAGCATCTCTTTGTCCTGAATACAAGCAAGTTTAATGTTCAGAAACATCTTGCTTTAGTGACACTGACAAAACCAACTTGTCCTTACAGACTGTTGTATTTTGGATGATGCCATCTAAATGGTATTTTTTTTCTTTTAGATGCTCTCCCCCTATTAATTTCTAGGATCTTCACTAAATTCCCACTAAATATTCCATCCATTCTGTTTTAGTAAGCCTGAGGGGGTTTTTGTTTTGTTTTCAATGAGTTTACTTTCTGTAGAATATTTCTTAGCATCAACAGCCCTTTAGCCATTGGCAGTACCGTTAGAATGCATTAGTGGAAAATGTAAAGGAGAGGGGACAAAGAACTTAAAAAATATCCGGGGAGAAGAGCAAGCACAGTATCTGTCTTCTCCAGCTAGTACTGGACAGCTCCCTCAAAACAGGCTCTCATCCTCAATTCCTAGTGGCACAAGAGAGGCTGTTAATACTCTTCTGATATAAAACATAAAATCAGCTGTTACCGAATCCAGCAGTCTGCTATTAACAGTGACTATGAACGTGGCTCAGGAACACTGTGCAGAAACTTGCAGTAAACAATCTAAAGAAATCTTCCTTATAAAAGATTTTGCCCTTACCTCAGTAGTTAGAGAGCGACTAATATCCTGAAGCAACAGGTTTGACATTCCTGCCAGATATCTTACCTGTTAAAAAAAATTCCTTACCACTGTACTTGGTGCATTTGCATTATGCCTACCTTCTAAATCACTGTTTAGGGAGAAAATAAGTTTTCAATACACTTTCTCTGCATCGCTCACTATGTGAAGAGCATATTTATTTCTTTTGGACTTACCCATCCTCTTACAAGGCACACAATAGAGGTGCTGGTCAGAACTGGACATGTATTTTAGTTTGGATCCCATCATCCAGTCCTTTAACACACAATGAGCCATCTCCATTTTCCTAAAACCTAATCTCTGATAAATTAGAAATTTGCTACTGCAGTGGACAGAACATTTTATCACTGGAACCTTAAAATACTGATGAATAAAGTCTATGCAAGATTACAGTTTTTCCAGGTCTTTGTCAAATATAGAGGGAAGGAAGGGGCAGCAATCTGTGCAATGAAGTATTCCTGAGAGCTATACAGGGAAAGGTTTGGTTTCAAACCAAATCTTTTTTGTAGAAAAATAAAGGCTAAAATAGCAGAATTAATGTTCATGACAACCTTCCTTGTAATGGAGATAGCTTGCTGGCAGCTGATTGAGGGTTTGATACGGATGAATAAAAACCTCTAACAAGAAGCCTTGTAGTCTTCTAGTCAGATCTTCCACAAATGAAGTCAAATAGTCACAGATAGTGTAAAATCAAGACCCTAAAAAGAACCATTTGCAGTTTTCTGAAGACAAAGACCATTTTTTTTTAGAAGGTATCGAAAGATATAAACTAGGGTCAGCAAGACAAGTGCTCT
>VZTL01029826.1:6583-33470 GCA_013400535.1 Scopus umbretta
TGTCCTGCAAGAACCTCTACTTCCAAAAACTTTAATAGAAAGGAAAAAAAAAAAAAAAAAAACCCAAAACAAACCCCCAAAATTTATCAAGCCCTTAGAGGATTATGTGTAAAGAAAAAGCCCATCTAATCAATTCCTTGCTGGGTGCATCCACATTGTAAAACCACTATGTTAAACAGCAGTAACTGACATCTCCAATGAGTTTTAATGTAGAGTAAGGAAGCAAGCTTACGTTTTATCCCTATGGCTATTATTTGTTACGCTGTATAATCCCATAGTACCATAGCAGCTGGACTAGCATCTCTGGGATAGAGCTGACTACTATGGGGAAGACTGGGAGAAAATATTTGGAGATGCCTTTGAGATTAAAAAAAAAAAAAAAACACCTCACAATGGTATTTTTGTCCACCACAAGAAAGCTTATTCTTTTATGACTCCAGCAGAACAAAATCTTAAAAATTAAAGGCTCAGTGCTATTTATGATCAGTACATTTCTACAAACAGCCCCATATATCCACTCATACAGAGAAGGAAGAAAGCCAATGCCACGATTCAAGTTCCCATACTTTCATTTCTCACATTTAAATTCCTAAAGTTTTAGTCTTCATTGATTAAAAAGATAAATTACTTTATAAACATCCAAAACCATCGCTGACATTTACCCTAAACTTTCACTGCTACTTTACAAAAATAAGCTTCAAAGTTTGACAAACAGGAAACATTAAGAACTGCCCACTTCTAACCTTCTGTTGGTTCAGAATACAGACAGATGAGGCCAGACCTGGTATCTTCAGTTATAACCTCTTGTGTTGTCGGTGGCAACACCACCCACATTCCTCTAGATTTCTGGAATCAAGAGAATTTGATAATTTTTTCCAAGTGGTCCAGTCCTAACATATAAGTGGAAATTCCACATAAATAGTAGAATCTGGTAGAAAAGATCTTGGTAGTTATTTCGACAAGATAAAAGGAAAGGTTTTAGCAATTTCCATTACCAGTCTAGTTAATATCTATCAATCTACATTTTTTTTCTGGAAAATATATGCAGTAAAGGTTTGAAACTGCAGATCCTCATTCTGTCACAAATAAACTCTATGAAGGTAGACATCTCAAAAATTTGGTTAATGTATGGATGTTCAGGTGTTGGTTTTGGTTTGTTTGGTTTTGTTTATTTTTAAGGCAAGCAAAGTACATAAACAATGAAGCTAGTTTAATCACTTCTCAGGAACAAATAGATCAACTCCTCTACTTGGCAGCTATTTCACTTTGTTCTTTCCTTTAAGATTTTGTACATTTAGGAGTCCAGGTCAGAGACAGCATATTCAAGGATTACTTCCTCAAGCTCTGCATGAAAGCTACAACTCACCTGCAGTGAACCTCCAGCTGAGATGACTACATGCTACTGCAGAAGGCTTCTCCCTATAACTTCTTGTGGAAGAGCTCCTACTGAGCCTGGCACACTTTTTCAACTCCACCTAGTCCCACCTGGTTTGTGGATTAACCTGTTAACAACCTTGATGATTCACAGCAGTCATTGAGATTTCTTTTTTGCTAACAAGCGAGCACCCATTTCTTGGCCACTGCACAAAATAATCACAGAAATGTAATTAGCTGCAGATGTAAAGCCAGCTTTTTTATTAACATTGTGCTAAAATGGGTTGCCGTATCTTTTTAAAGCTTTCTTTTCTTAGCATTGTTAATTATTCTTAAGAAGACATGCCATTCAGGCATAGGTTTGCTAGGAAATCAACCCATTTGAAACAAACAATCTCTTAAGTAACTGCGGTTCCTCTAGTGTTTAAAAAAAGAGCACATTTTAACAGGGTGGGATTTAGCATAAAAAGCCTCCTTTAATAGCGGAACATATGAAATCCAATGATGGCTGTGATAATGAAATGCAGCTTTTTACTTTTAAGATAATGTTCAGATATTTATTTTTAACCACCTTTGAGAGCTGTTTTTGTTTAGCAGTGCTCCAGATCAGTGACTCTTCTCTTTCACTCACCCCATGGAAGTGAAAGCTAGAAGAATGCGATAGGTACCGTAAATCAGAAAGGCATCAGTGCCCTTGGATTCACTCAGTGAAGTTATATAGCAACAATTTGTTATATGTGTTAAATTATTTAATTTTAACTGGAAAAGGGGGAAAAAAAAGACAAATTAATTTTAATAATGTAAGGCAGGTAACCCTTTACAGAAGTTGAGTTCTAGCCATTCCAGAAGCTGGCAGTATTAAGCATCAGTTACTCGGCTTCTATAATAGCATTTCTATTGCACACTCTGATGGTGTCTTAAATATTTTAAGAATAAAATAAGAATCACAAAATATTTCTGCTACTTACTGCGTATAATCTCTCCTTCAGAATAAAGACTTCATCTAAAGACTGTCTCAGAGTCTTTTTCACCAAAATTGTTCTTTCTTGCCAAGTTGATCAAATGTGTTGATAAAAATAGAATTTTCAGTTACAACATTATATTTTAAAAATTACACATTTTGTCTTCAAACAACTAAGGCTTCCTTTCTGTAATGACTGTTGCATAGACATGTTTATGCACAGAGGACTACTTTCAGAATTTGGATCAACATGCCTGCTGTATGTATACCACAAAATGAACCTATCATTGTATATAGCTAAACCTTTATCATAGTAGATGGAAATTATGTTTTACATGAAATGCAGTAATACTTTAAATCTGGTTTTATTTGATTTTGTCTGTAATGTGGGCAGGACAACCCAGCAACTACAGCCAGGAACAGTAAAGGCACTAAAACAAAAACCCGCTGGGAAATGAAACTCAGTACCACAGTTTTGGCTAGTCTTGTTATCTGCACTGAGGTCGTGCATGTAACAAAACATTATTTTCTGTAAGTGGTTTTCAATTAAGGGTTATTACTGGAAATGCTGTATGAGAATTAACTCTCAATCTTATGTCCACTGTATTCCTGGTAGTTTTCTGTACCTTTTAAAATCTTATGTCCTGGCTGCATACTTTACTCAGACTGTTCTTTTTTGCAAACAGATCGCCATCTTCCCACCGTGTAACTGTCCTGGTTTCAGCTGGGATAGAGTTAATTTTCTTCCTAGTAACTGGTATAGTGCTCTGTTTTGGATTTAGGATGAGGCTAATGTTGATAACTCACTGATGTTTTAGTTGTTGCTGAGCAGTGCTTAGACTAAGTCAAGGACTTTTCAGCTTCTCATACTGCCCTGCCGGTGAGTAGGCTGGGGGTGCACCAGAAGCTGGGAGGGGGCGCAGCCAGGACAGCTGACCCAAACTGGCCCAAGGGCTATTCCATACCGTATGGCATCATGCTGAACAAAAAACCTGAGGGGAGTTGGCTGGGGGAGTGCAGTCACTGCTCAGGAACTGGCTGAGCATCCGTCAGTAGGTGGTGAGCAATTGCATTGTGCATCGCTTGTTTTGTATATTCTTTTCTCATTATTATTATTTTATTTTCCTTCTCTTTCCTATTAATTTTTCTTTATCTCAACTCATGAGTTTTACCTTTTTTCTGATTCTCGCCCCCATCCCACTGCGGGGGAGTGATCGAATGGCGGTGGGGTGTTTAGCTGTGCCTGCTAGGTAAACCACAGCAGTAATGCAGAGGTTTTGCGATCAAATAGTTCCACATATCTGCACGGCCAAATTTCTTTTCCAAAATAAAATCTGTGCAAACTGATAAATTAAATCAGGCTGAACACAGGAGCAATCTATGGCATGCCAGACAAAGGTCTCACTGCATAGCCTGGTGCGCACAGAGACAAGCGATAGCCAGGACATACCTCGCTGTGTCTGCTAGGTGCTCAGAGCGCCAACTTGTCAAACAGAAATTCATAACAGGGAAAAGGAAATTAAGTGCCACATGAAGAACCCAGTGAGAAGCACAGATTTAGTCAACTAACTTAAGTTATGCTAAATAGAATTCCCTCGTGTTCTTACAGCTGAACTGCAGAAAAATCACTGTTCTGCAACTAAAGTGAATGGAAAAATGTTAAGAAAGCCAGGATTGGACAAGACTTGTGAGTCACTACAGAGCTATCCAAAGGGATACAGAGGTCGTTCACTCACTAGAACGTGGGCTGAAACAGTCACTGATTTATTTTCCAAGAATCCCAATAAGAGGCACTCTCAGGGGAGCACAGGACAAGAGACTTTGCCATGACTGCAGCTACAAAAGTGACTACAGTTAAGAGCTTCTGGCAAACGTTAGTGGCTACAGTAGTAAGTCAATGCCGTACTCAGAAACCTTTAAGAATGCAAGCACTGATAGGGAAGCAAGACATTACAATAGCATAACTAGTATGAGAGTTTTTGAGTACTAAATGTGTTTATTAATTGACTTACTCATTTGCATTCTTATCAAAGAAAAGATCTAGATTTATTGTTTGGGACTCATGTTTTATGACTGAGTGTTTGAAAGTAGCTTTGGACATCCCTTTTGAATTACAGGATTAGTGAGTATTCCTTGCTAGGAAGGAATATAAGTAGTGTTACATTTACTGCCGTACTCAGAGTTTACCTACCCCCCACATTCCACAGAAGTGGTGAATTCCAATTACTGTTTTCAGACTAGAGAAAAAGACAGACATGTAGGATTACTTGATGAAATGAAAAATGTAGAATATAAAATTTGATGACAGTATAAATCAGCTTTTCTGCTTTAGGTTATGGATCAGCCTGAACTAGGTTAAATGCAAGAATTTATAATTTTATTTAATATGTTGTTAATTTAAAATTAAACCAATAAAAAATTGGCCTCTAAGGCTCTAGATGATTTAACTTAATTATACAATATGCTAAAATGCAATTAAACTAAAACAAAAAACCTTGGCTAGCTACTACTTTCCTCTTCCATAATTTAAAATGGGAGAATTTAACCTGCCTGGCAGAGGCATGTTTTCTTTACCAGTAGCCCTAGAAGTCACCAAAGACAGACTATTTCTGAGTAAGTCATGCAGAACTCCTGGTCTTTGAGCCCTTGCAAGATGACTTTGTGTGCAGCCCAGTCACTTTAATAATAGGGAGATACAGCTCTGGCAGCTCTACTAATAATATCTGTAGCACATGGAACTGCACATTAAAGAAACTCTGACATCAACCGGTTAGAACTGGTAGAAATTACCTTACATGAAATTAAAAAGCACTGGTCCCATATAAAATTAAATATATAAGAAATTCAGTTTTAAATGAGGAATTGAGAAAGGCAACAGAAATACAGGACCTCAGTCTTTTTTGATTTATGAGTGATCTAAGGCTGAAGAAAAAACCCTGCAATTTTGGTGGTACAAGCTAATGACATACAGAACTCCACATCAAAAGTGATTAAGTTGGTAATTCTATGAAGCCACCTTCTGTCAGCTGATTTGGTCACACTGCTGTCTGCCCCAAATTCATCATGGGCTTTATTTTCATGCTCAAAACTCAGTTTTGTGCAATATATGGGTTATTTACCTGTTTTATCATCTGTAAGTAGAAAGAACAAGAACCATGATTTGCTTTCACTTACTTCTCTGAAATCCTTCTGATCTCAGCAGCATTTTTTAGGTGTTGCTAGAGGGAGGACTGGGCCACAGTAGCCATGATAAAGGTCACCAAGCTTCGACTGAGAAGTTTCTTGGTGCCTACATTGCTTCAGAGACTGCTAGCTCTTTGTTTGCTTCAGATGCCTGTCTTATCACCGATTATTGTTTGATGAAGGTTCTGACTCAGATGTAAGAAAAGAAAAATAAAATCAAAGGTAAGTTATGACTAGGCTCTCTAAGCTCCTATGACTAAAACTTCGTATTTAACCGTTAAGGCAGAGGTGGCATTTTGCAGCCACAACCATTTTTCCTTTGTATGATAACATATGTCACCACCTTTTAGCATTTTTAATGGTGTATGTATTTTAAACAGGGAAAGTAATCACAAAACTGTATGAAATCACTATGCCAGATGTTGATGTATTAGAAGAGGAATCCCAGAGATATAATAGACTGGAAGCCACAGTTCATCTAGGAAGCCAACCTGGAAAACATGACTAGTGCTGTGGGTAATGTTGGAGTTCAAACATCTGTCTTTTCTTCCAGAAAAGAAAAAACCCACACCCTGGAATTTTTTAGAGCTGCAATTAGTGATGCATGCTCTGAAAATGCTGTGAACATTTACATGCTATTTTCTGTCTGCTTTTTAAGCAACCTTGAGTGTAGACATGGCCCTTCACTTCTGTCTAGAAAAGATGACTAATATGATTTTAGTTAGAAATGTGCAGTTCTGAAAATATTGTCCTGTGTTTTGCATAAACGGTCCACATCAAGATGGAAAATATTAATCCTTGTAGCAGTCTACCGCACACAAATAGATTCATTTAGCAGATGTAAGATTTAAGTAAAACTCTGTACTCATGATGAAAAATTTGGAGCAAATCCAGTACAAGGAAAATAAAGCACAAAACTTATTAAAGGAGGAAATGTGAGAAAGAACATCCTTCTCATTCTTGCCTTCTTACAAGGAGACTGTGCTGGGCAACCTTGGGAAAGGAGAAAGAACTCTGTGAGCTCCCTGAGGAAAAAATGAAGAGAGTCATTAGTCCTCACCTTCAGAAAGCTGAGTCCTGCTCAGCCATTACTTGCACACAAGAAGAAAGAGTGTGTGTGAAAATCCTAGACAACAGCACAATGCCTATAAAGGGGAATTCTGTCCATCTTCCACTGGTGATTAGATTTATGATCTGAGAGATAAGTTGTTCACTTGCATGGAAGTCAAAAGGATTTTTTTTTTTTAACAGGATGCAAAAATGTATAGAAATAGCTAGAAAATTCTTGAACTTCAAAAGAATTTGGGTCAGTGTTGTCAAATTAGAGGATGACAAAATAAATAGTGGACTACATTTTTTTCCCTGGATAAAGTACACAAAAAACCCACACAAATGAGAGCTCTTCAGTGTGCTGGTTTCTGCTGGGATAGAGTTAATTTTCTTCATAGTAGCTGGTATGGGGCTGTGTTTTGGGTTTATGCTGGAAACAGCCTTGATAATACAGGGATGTTTTAGTTACTGCTGAGCAGTGCTTACACACGGTCAAGGCCTTTTCTGCTCCTCACCCCACCCCACCAGTGAGCAGGCTGGGGGTGCACAAGAAGCTGGGAGGGGACACAGCCGGGACAGCTGACCCCAACTGACCAAAGGGATATTCCACACCATATGATGTCATGCTCAGCATATAAAGCTGGGGGAAGAAGAAGGAAGGGGGGAACATTTAGAGTGATGGCGTTTGTCTTCCCAAGGAACCGTTATGCGTGATGGAGCCCTGCTTTCCCGGAGACGGCTGAACGCCTGCCTGCCGATGGGAAGGAGTGAATGAATTCCTTGTTTTGCTTTACTTGCATGCACAGCTTTTGCTTTACCTGTTAAATTGTCTTTATCTCAACCCACGAGTTTTCTCACTTTTACCCTTTCAATTCTCTCCCCCATCCCACCGGGGGGAGTGAGCGAGCGGCTGTGTGGTGCTTAGCTGCTGGCTGGGGTTAAACCACTACATTCATTTTTTTTAGAAAATCAAGACAAAAATCCTTACAGAAAGACATTTCCTTTCAGTGATCAAAGTATTACCTCATCTCTCAAAGCATTATTAAAATACCATTCCCATAACGTCAGTTAGTCTTACTACCACCAAGCAGGAAAATTTGAGTAAATGAAGTATTTAATTTGCAGTCTTACTACACAGCTAGAAATACACTAACAGGTTGCAATTCTTCAAGGATAATAGGCTGTAATATATGCTGTGGCTACTTTTTGGCTTCTATGTATTTCTAAAATAGACCAGTATTTCCATTTTTTAACCAAGTTATTACAGCTTTGACATATTTTATGTTACTGCTGAATATACTTAAACAACTGATGACTTAATTCTAGTTTTTGGAAGGGCTTAGAAGTACCAGTCAAAGATTATGCATAACAGCATTATGGTGAGTCTAGGAAATAGTAAGAAAGAGTGCATGCAACGGATGAGACTGCAAATCACAGACAGAACTACAAGGTAAGAAGCAGACAGGTTAATAAGCAACATGAAGTCAGAGTTAATCCCCTGGCTACATATTGTTGGTTATTTGGAGTCATCTCTGGGTTGACAAGAGTTACAAAGATGGCCAGTAAGTGAGGTTCAGGTGGGGTTTTTGTGTTTGGTTTTTTTGGGGGGGTGTTTTGTTTTGGGTTTGTTTGGTTTTTTGTTTTGTTTTGTTTTTTTTATAAACAGAAAGCTTTCATGACTGACAGGCTTCAGGAAAAGCAGAGACCTTGCTGCAAACAAAGTGGTCAAGTTGTACATANAAATGTATAGAAATAGCTAGAAAATTCTTGAACTTCAAAAGAATTTGGGTCAGTGTTGTCAAATTAGAGGATGACAAAATAAATAGTGGACTACATTTTTTTCCCTGGATAAAGTACACAAAAAACCCACACAAATGAGAGCTCTTCAGTGTGCTGGTTTCTGCTGGGATAGAGTTAATTTTCTTCATAGTAGCTGGTATGGGGCTGTGTTTTGGGTTTATGCTGGAAACAGCCTTGATAATACAGGGATGTTTTAGTTACTGCTGAGCAGTGCTTACACACGGTCAAGGCCTTTTCTGCTCCTCACCCCACCCCACCAGTGAGCAGGCTGGGGGTGCACAAGAAGCTGGGAGGGGACACAGCCGGGACAGCTGACCCCAACTGACCAAAGGGATATTCCACACCATATGATGTCATGCTCAGCATATAAAGCTGGGGGAAGAAGAAGGAAGGGGGGAACATTTAGAGTGATGGCGTTTGTCTTCCCAAGGAACCGTTATGCGTGATGGAGCCCTGCTTTCCCGGAGACGGCTGAACGCCTGCCTGCCGATGGGAAGGAGTGAATGAATTCCTTGTTTTGCTTTACTTGCATGCACAGCTTTTGCTTTACCTGTTAAATTGTCTTTATCTCAACCCACGAGTTTTCTCACTTTTACCCTTTCAATTCTCTCCCCCATCCCACCGGGGGGAGTGAGCGAGCGGCTGTGTGGTGCTTAGCTGCTGGCTGGGGTTAAACCACTACATTCATTTTTTTTAGAAAATCAAGACAAAAATCCTTACAGAAAGACATTTCCTTTCAGTGATCAAAGTATTACCTCATCTCTCAAAGCATTATTAAAATACCATTCCCATAACGTCAGTTAGTCTTACTACCACCAAGCAGGAAAATTTGAGTAAATGAAGTATTTAATTTGCAGTCTTACTACACAGCTAGAAATACACTAACAGGTTGCAATTCTTCAAGGATAATAGGCTGTAATATATGCTGTGGCTACTTTTTGGCTTCTATGTATTTCTAAAATAGACCAGTATTTCCATTTTTTAACCAAGTTATTACAGCTTTGACATATTTTATGTTACTGCTGAATATACTTAAACAACTGATGACTTAATTCTAGTTTTTGGAAGGGCTTAGAAGTACCAGTCAAAGATTATGTCATAACAGCATTATGGTGAGTCTAGGAAATAGTAAGAAAGAGTGCATGCAACGGATGAGACTGCAAATCACAGACAGAACTACAAGGTAAGAAGCAGACAGGTTAATAAGCAACATGAAGTCAGAGTTAATCCCCTGGCTACATATTGTTGGTTATTTGGAGTTATCTCTGGGTTGACAAGAGTTACAAAGATGGCCAGTAAGTGAGGTTTCAGGTGGGGTTTTTGTGTTTGGTTTTTTTGGGGGGGTGTTTTGTTTTGGGTTTGTTTGGTTTTTTGTTTTGTTTTGTTTTTTTTATAAACAGAAAGCTTTCATGACTGACAGGCTTCAGGAAAAGCAGAGACCTTGCTGCAAACAAAGTGGTCAAGTTGTACATAACTGGTAGCAAAGAGATGTGGGTAAGCTAGAAATTTATTAGTTAACAATTAAATATGGGATTGGATCATCAGACATGTTTAAAGTGGAGATAGGATTTTATTAATAATCCTAAATGTAAAGTTTATAGCTTATTGTAACTTCCCTTTCATTAATAAAGCTTAGTTGAGACAAAATGTCTGTTCAGTAGAAGCATCTGCACTACAATTTAAATAGGAAAATGAAAAGCAGTTAAAATGCCTTCTACTTGAAAGTAAGCAGAAAGCACCAGAAACATGAACTGGAAGAATACAATCCTCTACATGTGTAACGGAACAGAAAACACCAGGTTCTCCAGGACAACCTCAGATATTGGACAATGGCAGTGAACTTTCACTGCAAACACCTTTGCAAGGCCATACATCTACTTCCACTCTGGGAGAATTGACATTGAACACGCTAATTCCTGACAGAAAAAGGAATGCTTATATTTATTTTTAATAGAGTTATGATATATTTGCTGACACTTTTAAGGGTCAAAAAAACCCACCCAAAACAGTTGCAAGACGTTACTGTGAAGTTATCATTGCATTGCATACTAAGGTTACAAGTTTCTAGTCAATTCTCCTTGTACACCCGTAACAACTTTGCCAGAATTCCTTTTACCAAGTCTTTAACGCTGTAGTATTAGTTGCTTAATATAATTATCGAAGTCATGAGTTTCTTGACTTGGACGCAGAAATAGTCTAACAGTGTATGAAATATAGCTCCCAAATGGACGATACATATATCTAGGCCCCCTGTTATTCATAGACTGCATATTCCAGCCGAGAAACTAATTTGAAAAAGGGAGCGTCAGAGAAACATCTTTGCTGATTAGAAATGAATTAAATTAGTTCTGTGAAATGGAGTACAAGTAGGATTAATTTGGAGGCAAACATCCAGAAGCAATCTCTATAACTGATTAAACACTTTATACTTTGCTTGCAGGAAAGCAGGCTTTTGGATGCAAGAAAAATTGTGCTGTCATTGATTTGAGTCTGCAAAATGTATGAAACTATGTCCATAGCATAGACATATACTTGTCTTCCTTTTTTATTTTTGTGGATGTTGTTTTTTTCTGCCCTACCCTCCCCAAAAAAGATAGGAAACCCTGGTATTTGCTGAAAAGCTCAAGTTTGCTAGAATTCCCAATTCTACAAACCAAATATAAAAGAGCTGATATAAATCATCATGTAAACTCACAAAAAAAAAAAAAAAAAAAAAAATCCAAGTCTATTGTTAGTCACGACCTCCTTTTAAAGGATGTCAGTATCAAATAGCTAATATTTCTATATTTTCTAGAGTCACAGTGTTCCCATTCCTTCATGTCATTTGGCCATGAGCTTTTGCTCTGTGTTCAGACCTGGTAGAGGGGTGTGGAGTTCCCCTGTATTCTCAACTAGGGGAAAAGCAAGTTTTTCATAAAAAATTACGCCGTAATTTATATCACAGATAATATGGATTAGAATTTCTTCAACAAAAATACAAGCCAGCAAAGCATGTATGGTAGGGCATATGGAGCTCTTAGTTTTACTATTTATTGTCATGGTTTTCCACGGTAACATGAGAAAAGAGTCAGAGATGGCAATGAAACACATTTCTTGCTAAGATCACTTTCTTATTTCTATTACAAATCTAACACAGGAGAATAACAGGAAGTTTTGGGTTCCCTTCTATGTCCTCTTAAAATTTAATCTACTTTGTGGTCTAGATATGTTTTCATACTTTCTCTTAGTTTTTTTTCTGGTAATTTATTCTAATATAAACATTAGTTTAGCATTCTTTTCAATTAAAGCAATGTTCCAATTCTTTCACTCTGGATATTCTCTCTTTCCAAAGAGATTTTTTTTTTCAGTACTACTAAGCTAAAGTTACTGTTTTGCTTTTCTTCACAATCTCCCTCCTCTGAGGATCTAATCCAACTTTCATTTATGAATATAAATACTTTCACACCAGGGATTGATTAATATAATTTCAGTTTAAAGGAAGATGGGGGAGGGGGAGGGGGAAATACTGATAGTTTGCAACATAGTATTTTAAACATCTAGTTCCCACCCTCCCCTGAACTAGTGCTACTATAGCTGCCATTTAGAGAGTCTGATGAAAGTTTAAGGTGTATGTTGGGATTTTCTTATCCTTGTACCATTTTCCTCTTAATAACACTTTTGGGATATAGGCAAAACACTAAATAATATTTCAAAGTTTTAACCATGAAGTTGTCATACACTTGGAAATGAACATAGCTAATACAAAAATTTGGGGAGCAATTACAGCAGCTCTGAAGTGGTTTATGTTTTGTTGTTACTATTATAACTGAGCACTGGAATATGTAAGTACAAAAGCATTTTCCCTGTTGCAAAGGGCCTGTGCACATAAAATTAGAGTGACTAAAAGTAATTACCCCTGTGCAAATCCAGTTATGGATAGCATGGTTACTGTCTTTTAAGTTAGTGTATACACATAATACTTGTACCAAGATTTCTGAATGCAGGAAACAAAATTATATCCAGACCTATCTATAATATAGCTCATAAGTAAGCAGGCTTGGATGTAGACAGCAGCATTCAGTGCTACTTCAAGTGTGACCTGGGTTAAGAAACACATCTTTCTTGACACAAATAGAATCAAAGAAGGGGTTTTCCAAGCATTTAGCTTTCCATCCTTTGACAAGAATTGGTATTTTCTGAGTTTAGATTGTCACATTTGGAAGCAGGTTCTCTCTAATGTGTTGTCAGGGTTGAAAGTCTCCCCACTAGAATCAAAATCAGAGTAAGGACTTCCAAAATCCAAATGTTCCCCAGAATCCAATATTGCTGAACAAAGTAAAGAAGGCCCTTAATTATAATAATCTAGGTCTATAATTATAGACTTAACCAGTTACTTCTGCTCAGAAAAGAGACTTTGGGCTTATACTGCATAATCAGTGGTTTTTTAAGGTAAAAAAGAATATTAAGAAGCATTAGGGAGAAGAAGAAAAAACATTTTTCTGCAAAGTGATAGAACCTGAGGAGCATTACTAGAGGTGCCGAACAGCCCCCATTTGCAAAACAAATACAGAGACTTTTTGCTTGAAAAGTGATAATGAAGGAAGGACTATGACAGAAATCTGAAAAATAAAAAAGGACTGTGATACTAAAGCATAGAGAGATGGGAATTAGTTGTCTTTCTTTAAAGTACAAGAATTAGAGGATATTTATCAAGGAGCATGCTCAAAACAACAGAGATACCTTTACACATAGCAGATTGTTAAGCTGTGGAAGTAATTTCTGCAGGATGCCACAGAGGTCAAAAGATTATGTGATTTCAAAATGCAATTTTATAAACTGATAGTAGAAAAATTCATGAAGATTTATTAAACGCCAAGATACCTTTGACAACACTTAATTTTTTTAAGCATTTAAATGATATATTTTTATAAACCAAGGTCTTGCTCGTTGTATGCTCTATGATCAGAGACAAACAGGAACCTCTAGAATGCAATTCCAATTGTAGATAGGCTTTGCTTAGGTTAACTATAATGACTCCAAACCAGCTTGTACACTTCCCTCAAAACAGAGGGTTCCAGCCAAGGAATAGCATCCCTAACCCTGAGCTCTGACTCTACTATTACGTATGAAGGTCAACCCTTTAACAGATGTACTGGCAGCACATGCTGGCATCAGAATTCACATCACCATGGCCATTAAAAGTAGAGGTAGCCAGCATTAGCTTCCATAACCCAGAGTAACATTTCCCTGGCAAAGTTATGCCAAAAGCTCTTTCAGTCCATGGATCACGACAAGCCAAGAATTCTCTACAGTCCTCCCAAAGGTGAAACACAGAATCTCACTCAGAAATCAGCTTTGGTCCCTGGCCTTGAAACATGTCCCTTCCTACTTTATCCAAACTCCATCCCTGCTCCCCCCCCACACTTCAACAGTTTGAACTTGCATCCTTTTTATTATTCATTACATCAAGGGCTACTATTAACTTACAGTAATGACAATTTATTTCTTTAAGTTATAAGGCATCTTGGTAAAGCGAATACAATTATTTCAGTCTGCTTTTTGTAATTAGTGTCTAGCGAAAATAATTTGCCTGTAAGCAATCAGCACAGCATAACTGCAAAATCTCTGAAGAGTTCCACAGGTTGCACTTCTAGTATAGTTAGGGCAGCTGTAGGTAAAATATATCTAGAACTGGCTACATTACAACAGTTTGCTTTCCTAGAATCATAGAATGCTTTGGGTTGGAAGGGACCTTTAGAGGCCATCTAGTCCAACCCCCCTGACAATGAGCAGGGACATCTTCAACTAGATCAGGTTGCTCATAGCCCCATCCAGCCTGACCTTGAATGTTTCCAGGGATGGAACATTAACTGAAGATGTGCAGTCTTAGTGAAATGGCTGTTCTTTTGTTGACACAATTTACCAAATTACTTCTTAAGCAAGTATTTTATAAAAAAGCAAGATTTTTAATATTTAACCAGTATCAAATATTTTTTGCATTTTTTGGAAAAAAAACCCAAACAACAATACCCACTGTCATCCTTCTGCAGCAGTGTTATTCAGTTTGCTTCTCATAAGTAATTTCTCAAAACCAAAGCTGGATAGACTCTTGTGAGACAAACCCACATTTACTAGAACAACTTGGTCTTTAACTATAATATTTTGTTGTAGATAAGTGATAAAAGACTGTAGAATCATGAAGATATTTACAATCCTATTCAGAAGGACAGGAGTATGGAAATAATTAAAAACATGTAAAATGAAAGAGAAAATTATTTTTGGCATATGTCATCTCCTTGCATCTACCTGTCTATGCATGCTGAAGACATATAAAGACATTCTAAGACAGGGCATAGAGCGCCACATGACTCAGCACAGAACACCAAGTAATCCTGAAGAGCTGAAATGGTCTCTGGAATTGAGCAGTCAGGAAGTTCCCAGGCTGCTGTAATTTGTGCTAGTGACAATCTGGCATGCTAGTCAGACTCTTTGCAGAGAAATCTTCATCTCAAACCTTCTCAATTTGTTTAAGTACAAGCTCATCACAATAATTATTCAGACCACTGGGCGCAAACGCCTAAGCAGGGCCCGTCGTTTTCAACAAAACAAATGATAACCAGTCAGGAAGACTCCAAATGATGTAAATTGAAACATATCTTTCTTGTGTTTGCTATAGATAGAAAAGAGTTGTCTAATCATTTCATAGCTAGTCAGCTGCTTTTTGTTTTTCATTCCTTCTAAAAGGTTGAATTTCATCATTTGCACACTTTCAAACAATGAAATGTCACAATTTTAGAAAAAAATTTTATGCTGTCTTTTCCCAGCATCTAAAAAAAAATTCAAGTATTATTAAGTAAGCTGCTTCTTGCATGGCAAAAAGCTTTTCATCTTTGGTTTGTTTAGATCATGACAACCCCAATCAGCTGTCCAAGTGTCCCTTATGAGTATCAAGTGTCTGTTGGAAGCTAATCTACTGAAACCATAAGCCCTATATTGAATAATATTGAATAGGTTTGCAATTGTTCTGGGGGCAAGAAGTATATAATGGCAACAGTAGTCTGAGTGCAATGTCTATTTAGTAAGAGCATTTACATTAAAGACTATTACAGGCATGTGGAAACATATGAAATGTCTTCTCTGTATAACACACTTGCTCTATTCTACAATAATTGTAAATGGTAGATTAAAAATAAACTGTAATTACAGTCTGTTAATATAGCTTTTTATTTGATCTAAATAAAACTAGAGCTTTGTAGAAAAAAAATGAGCATGCATTTGAACTTATTTAGTTAGTGGAATCAAAACAGTGAATAATTAAGCAGAAGCCTGTAAGAGATTGAGGATAATCACATTCAGAAGAGCACAGAAAACGTCCCAGTTTCTTTTTGTGCTCCTACTGTTCTGTAAGGCCAGATATCACTGTCTAATCCAAGTTTGGTTCATAACTTTATTGTAATTATTACATTTTGATAGCACTTTTCATCTATAGTTCAGTTGTAGGTGATGTCAGTTCACCAGTAGCTTGTCACCATTTTGAGTGGTTGAAGCTCAGCCTCTGGTGCAGAGGGGGACACACAGATGTGCCCTTCTGAGCTTGTCAGCACAGACCAACACTGACATCTGGTGCCAGCCGAGCCATTTTACACTGGGGCAAAGATTCAACTTTACAGCTCACTGAAGAGTTGCTGGTTTGACACTAAGATAAATCAGCACCTCCTATTCAGCACCAAACCACATCAGAGTCTGCCTATAGGGAAAAGAAAGCAAACAGTAAAAATACCAAGGACATACTTACAGGCAGGAGAAGAAAGTGAGAGTATATTCACAGTATTTTTTCTGCAATGCACTTTTTCCAAAATGGTGATATTGGCTACCTTATCTCAAATAATTTTTGCTGCTGCTAAAATAGGGACTTCACTGTTTTTGTGAGAACATTATTAGGATTATCTTTGCCAGGATGTGCAGAGCTTGCACACTAGAAGAGCACAAGTGTTTTTAGCATTCTGAAAGTTAAGTGCTCACATTGTGGCTAGTATGAGCTTACCTTGCTTGCACTGCTACAATCACTACATGCCCCATTTTGTGGGCTGGGGAATCACCCTGTGCCAGGACTTTTGGCTACTTGACCAGAACAAATTGCCCCTAGGCAATGGGGCATTCAGCCTAATCCATATTGATAAGTCTAGCACAGTTCGGGTTTGGGGTACAGTTTTCAGGTGTACAGGTAGTGGCTGCTTTCTTGCAGGATGCAGCCTATCACTACCAGGAATATGGAAGACAGGCAGACAAACCAGAGAGGATGATTCCAATATAACCCGATGAATTTTTCCAACACTGTGAAGAACCAATTACAACCGAGTACAGTGACTGTCTTCACTAATAACTTTTACACTGCACTCGGTTCTGCCACCAACTGCTAGCTCAAATATGTCCACGAACAATGTGCAAACCTGACACAATTACAAGCCAACCTCACTTTTCTCTCATGCAACTGGCCAAGAGAGAACTATTTCCAAAGCGTAGCTGTTCTGTGCATCAAAACGTTTTGCAACATGTTCTCATTCCCGTAAGGCACTCTGCAGCCAGCAGACTGTTGTAATAATATTATTTGCAAGAACAGACTTGGAAAAAAATGGCTTTTTATTATTGCATCTTTGTGCCAGTGCAGACAGTATCCTAACTTACCAGATGTTTCATATTTCTCTTTTTTCTAAACTGCATTTGGGCTTTTGGTATTTCTAGAATTTGAAGGTTTCAAACAAAGAGGTTTCTGTTACCTTAAGAAATCCACTTTAACACTGCCTCAAAAATCTGTGATTATGAGTAAAGCTCAATTGTGAGAAATGCATCAAACCTCCCTCCAAAGTGAACACTTTGGGTAACTCTTGTAACCCCACCTTCTTAAAAAACATGGAAACAGTAATAAGCTCTGCAAGTTCTATGAATGGAAAAGCATTCATTATGTGAAGTTTTGAGGTTTGAGGAGGGAGAGTTGTGTTTGTGGGGGTTTTTTTGTTTTGGTTTGGTTTTTTTTTTATAAATTGAAACAGTGAAAAATACTGAAATCCCAGAACTGTGTAGTGCCCTGTATTTTGCAGGGAAAAAAAACAGAAAAGTATTGAGGAGTTTGAATGTGTGTGCAGGGAAAGGGGTACAACAACACGATACAATAAAATGAAGTACAATTTGGCCAGCCACTGCAAAGTGTTACAGATTAGTTTTCACTTCATCTTAACTGACAAGGCAAGATCTTTTTTAAGTACTACAGCTACTTCAGCAGATATGTGACTGAAGTTTTCCATTTTCTTGCTTGCAAGAGGTGCCAGTACATTGCAGTTCTCTAATCCCTAACAAGCAGCAGCTTCTGCTATAAGAAAATATAAACAAGTATATAAAGCATACAGCTTACAGCACCTTATTTTACTGACTGTTTTTGGAATTCAGTGTATGGCCATTACAAGAATAGTACTTGAATTATGGATGGTCTCTAAGCCCTACATTAGAAGTCTGCATCACTTTTGAAAAATAACCATGACTCAAAGAATGTGGAAACAAAGTGAAACACTCATTCTCAGGATCATAGATAAAACAGAATTAATTCACTGGGGGAGAGGAATTAAAGCAATCCAAGCACAGTAGCGAACAGTTGGGCAAATGAGAAAGTCCCCACGCATAGTGCAAAAGTTCACCATGCAGTTTACAATTTAAAATAATGTTACACTGCAGTGAAGACTCAAGCTGTCCTCTTTGGTTTATTTTCTGTACTACTTTCAGATTTTTATCATCAGACTAACTGCTTATTAAACCAGGATGGATCATTTGTTTTCTTATTTAATGACCTGTACTACAAACAGGCAGATGCAGCTGGCTGTTTTACCACTTATCTAACTACAAAATGTTGCAGTTGCACGCTCAGTGCCAAAAAAACCCTCAACTTTTTGAGTTATGCCTTTACTTACTAACTGCTTATTGACTTTTATATCTTTAAATCTACTACTAAGGGTGATTCCTGGTAGGTCCTTATAAACCCAGATCTCTGGAAAACAACTGCAAGAAGTAGGAAGGGGCCTGCTTGTGTTATCCCACAGGCATTTCCAAAACATGCTCAGTTTGGGGGCCTGTCAGGGCCTACTACACAACTGTCTTCAGCTTTCAAATAAACCAACTAGAAAAAAAGGTATAGTCTCTACGACAAGAGCTAAACATTTAATGAAGAGTAAATCAATCCTGTGTGTAACGTTAGGAAACATCCACATCTTTGAAGAATTCCCATTCACAGAAGCTGTCCAAGCTTGCTTCTGCTCCAAGCCCTTCTCATCATGGTAACCGTAACACACACTCAACTACGATAATAAATACGTACTCACTCATCTTCTATCTCCTTCTAAAGCCTGCTGCAATACAAAAGGCTGTTTTCTTACCAGTGGTATTTACACAGAAGTTTCACTTCTGTGCAACCTTTCCTGTCCAGCGCAGCTTGGAGCCATCAAGCATCCTTCGCAGGCTGGACTGGCAGTCTCTGATCCCCACCGCATCGGCCACTCTCCCAGCTGGCGTCCTGCCGCAGGAAGAGAGAGAATGCACTTCACTCTTAAGAGAGAAGTAAAAATATAGCTTATTAATAACAAAGTTCAGGAAGACCCTTCTGTTGAGCCATGAGGTTCAGAAAAGGATCCTCTTGCTTTCTAAACGCCTTCTCAGAGAGGAGTCTAGGTGTAGCTAGATCCAATTCTAGTCCCAGACTTGGTCAACAGTTCATGTCTGAAGGGTATATTATTTCTTCTGCTGCGTTAAAAGGTTAAAGTAACTGGGCAGGTGCCCAGTCATTGTTGTGAGTCCAGTCACATTCAGTGTACTGAACTATCTAGTCTAGTCGCATTCCATGAACTACCACGGCCACACTTAAAAGAGTCTGGTCATGTTCAATAAGAACTAGCATGGCTAGATTAATGAATGGTGCAGTTTATTAAAGCAGCAGACACACAGACACAGGTTCTTTGGATTACCGGTGATAAATTCACTGTCTGCAAAGCACATACAAATACCAAAAGTATGAGTAACACAGCCTGGCTACAAACACATTAAAAATATGAAGCAACTCTATAGAGGTTTCTAAGTTTCCTGGGGAGGAACTTGGTGAAACCAAATGTTTGAATCTTACCCAAAGGCGTCCTGATAGGGGGGGGAAGAGAGGCTCAGCCTGTCGACTGATCCCAGAAGTCAGAGTGGTACGCAATGGTACCCTCCCCAACGCGCTCGCGCTCTCTCTCAAGCTATTTTATATTACTTTTTACCTTTCAGGTGGAGCTTGAGTGACTCTAGTCATGCATCTCTTTGTTGTGATTGGTATAACATTTTCTCGCTTTGCTTTTAAAGGTATAGACTAGAAAAATTCAAAGCGCAAGCTTAGCAGCGGGGTAGTCATACCTTAGAGGCGGGTAGCTTTGGGGATAGAGGTCTGTTTTGGTATTATAATGACAACATAAGTTTAATTTCTAAGTCACCTCCAGCAATTATTCCACACAGCCTCACCAACAGCTACAGCAAAGGTGGCAGGCGTGAGGATAGCCCCAGGAGACTGCAGTTTTGACCAATACAAGTTTGTTCCCAGGGCAGCGGCACAATGCCAGAATGAAACTTTTGCCCTTCCTATTAGTCAATGGCATGAAGGCCTCTCCAAGGCAAGGTTCATGTTTCCACCAGCATCAATCAGAACTCTTCACAGGCACTGGGAAAGTAAGACTTTGTTGCTGCTCATGCTGTGGTCTCTGCAGTGGGACAGCTGACATCTGAATAAGAAGTTATTAAACACGATACACAAATGGGGTCTAAAAAAGTTTATAGGAACCATAATAAGCATCCTAAGAGCAACTTAAGTCTACTGTGCTTATATTTTAAGCACAGTTTTACCAATTTCAGTTAAACCTGAACTCAATATAAACAACAAAATTGTTGGTTTCCCATGGATTTCACTGGGATATGATTTTAGCCTGAGATGTAACACTTTAGTATCAACTGTTCCACATGTAAAAATGTGTGTGAAACTGTTCCACACATTAATGTGTGTGAAAAGGCACACATTAATTTCTCAGCATTCTAGATGGGTTTTAGAGCAAGATAGCTTGGGCTTACAGCTGCTTCATGTAGTTTGGGAAGTGTAATAGCTGTGGAGACTTTTCTTGTTACTTTCCATGAAAATAGGTGGGCTGGTGGTGGCAATGTACATGTCACCTCTTTGCTGATAGCAATGGAAAAATCATCTGCTGTGCAAGAGGTGTTTCGAGTAGTAAGCTGCACGGTGGGGATGAAAGTCTGGAGTGTATCCATGCCTGGGAAGCTTTGTTACATCCATGTGAACATAGTGATATGCAGAGAATAGCTAGGGTTGTCCTAGGTTTGACTTTCTAGACGGTCAGAGAAAGTATTTCTTTCCTTACCTCTTTACAGCTGCCCTTTCTGAAAACAAATTTCTAGCATACTTCAAGAAATAAGGCATACAACACTAGATTTTCTGCCACTACCGTTCATGCATTCCTCCTGCTTTACTCCCTGACATTTGACACAGAAGCCTGAAAAAAGGGTCGGAGTTGCATGTGGTATCTGTTGCAGAATATAAAAATTCAGTAAACAATGGATTTTTTCCCTTATTTGAACCATGTGTGTTCTACTCTGTAATCTACCACAGATGGTACTTTTCTTGTTACACAGATGTCGCATCCACTACTTTTCAGGAGTTATATGTGCGTGTTCTATAAGGGAATACTATAATACCATGAATGCAAGCAAACATCTTTAAAACCCACTTGAAGGGTAGTTTATAAATCATAGGGAAGCACAAAGCTACCTGGCATGGATGTATACACGGAAGGGCCATTAAGGACAACAGAACAACTATTTGACTACAGCAAGACAAGGCCAGACAAGTTCAGTTGCTGTTTCTTTTTGAGCATACTCAACATTTGCAAGTGTTCAGAGAAACAGTTCCGCTTCTATTTTCCGCATTAATTACCAGGCTGTTGATTCCTTTGGTTTTAATTCACAGCTTGCAAAAATAAAAAAAGAAAAAAAAAATCAAGCATACCCTTTAACACCTGCAAAAATACTGCCATTAATAGATGCCTAGGAGAGTGGGTCAGAAGAGAATATTTGGGCACAAATAAAAGACATTCTTTTGGCAACAATAGATTTTTTTAATAGAGGTCCTTTATTCAAATCCTGCAAAGAGTTTGAAAGAGGCTTTAGACTAAAAATTGGTCAACTGGGTATTAGAAGATCTATGTGGTTCCTCTAATGTAGGATTAAATGAATTAAGGGTGTAGATATATTTCAGAGAGGTACTACTTAGAAGCATATTGTTGTTAAAAGCTGGTTTTGATTTACAAATCTGAAAGGAAAGATTTTTGAGAATTGGATTAAATTTCTGTGGCCATCAGATACTAGAAAGCAACAAGAAACAAAAACCCTACCTATTACAACAGCAGCCACCACTAATGTGTGTTTTGAGGGAATTTTTAAGGTATTGTGTCTTTCTGTAAGGGACTTCAAATCCAACATGCAACACAAGCACATAGACATTTTGATAGCTTAAAAGAGAAAATGAAATTAACAGCACACATTCATGTACTCAATTGACCATTTAATTGACTTCATTTTTTAATTCTAAACATATCTCTGCAAGATTAACATTTTTACCTACCAGTTTTCAGAGAAAAAATATTCATTTTAGTGCCTGAAGAAAGGTGAGCATTTTGAGACTGTTTCTTGATGCTCCTTAATCTATGTGGTTAAGACAAGTGGTGATCAAAGTCCAGTTAATGAATGACATAAATAATTCTTCTCTCTGAATATACAAATACTTCATTGGTTTCCTACAAACAAAGGAGAGAATTTCAAATATGTGGATGAACTCTGCCATCATGGGAAGTTAAAAGAAGACTTGTTAAGCTTGCTTTGACATTGCAGTCCAGGCTGTGAAAAATTGGTAAGCTCTACTTCCTTATATTACAAGTAGGGAAAACTATTTATCTGTTTCCTGTATCTTACATACACATGTGGTTTCTCCAATGCGTATCAGAAAACTGTCACTTTGGAAGTGAATAATGCAGATTAAAACAAAGTTTCACCTCCACAAAATTTTAGGCTGCCTTGAGAAGCACCTGCACAACAAGCTGAAATATATAAATTACTTTTAAGCAAAACAACAGAAGTGATTTGTCAGTCAGGTAAACAGATCCATCATACAATTCTGATATTAGCAAACCAGTTAAAACTTATTTTATAACTACTAGATCCTAGTAAAACAACTTAGCTTTTTTGAGAATCAAAAAAGAAATCCAATCCAGATTAAGAAATATTACTTTAATTAGAAAATACTACTGCTCTATTATGTTTCTGTAAAAATTCTCTTGTAGATCATTGGGCTGCTTGTAAAAACAAAACTTCAAAGAGATGCAACATCTGGTTTGCAGATCAACGAGTTTGCAACTTCGTAGCTAGGTTTTTTGTTTTGATTTTAATAAACAACTTGTACTTCATACACCATGTTTATTAATGGGCATAGACCTAACCATCTGGTGTGTAACCACAGTCTAATTTTTTAACCCTTATCCAGCCCACTTAATATGTTACCATTTTCCTGTTGTCAGTTTATGAAGCTTTCATTAAAACGTCAATCATTCACATAACTAACAAAGGCTGAGGAAAGGAGGGGAATTCACCAAACTGAATTTTGGAGAAAACCTGTAGTTACCCTAGTCACTACCCTGGAATAAATTCAGCTTTTTTTTTTTCTTTAATTAAAGCAAATTAGAGAACAAAGTCAAGTCCACAAAAGCCAGTCAATTATTTCCATTCTTTTCACACATTTGCAAATCCTGAGTAACAACTGAGAGGGAATGCAATCAACAGCTCTAGTGCTTGAAAACAAAGAATTCTAGAAAGTAACTTCTGCCTTTAGGTACTCATCTGAGTATAGTTGCTATAGAAGAAGTTACTAGTGCCCCATTCATTCCAGTAGGACTAAATTTACACAGGTAAGCACTTGTTCATATAATTTTCTTGTCACTGAAAATCAGCATGGATAGATCCTTGGTGGAAGATTTCACAAATGGCTGTAAAATTCAAAAAAATCCAGGAGGCTTTTTCTTTTTTCATACCATAGAATTTCATCTCCTCTCCATCATTTCCAGTGAATTAGTTGGGAGTAGAGAAATCAACAATACACATATTAGTTTCATGAAATATTAATCTTTGTTTCTGGGTATTGTTGCAAAGTTTTACTGTACAAAAGAACTCATAATTCATCTGCATTTGTGGGTAAAATCTAACATTAACATCTCCAGAAACTAACTCTAAAAAGATCCACAGGTGTCTGGTACACTAAGGCACAGCTATTACAGCATTCATCTCATGTCACAAATAATGATTTCACACACTAGGAAACTCAACTTACATTTCAGAAAATACTTCTTCATATGATTCATACCTCTTCATATTTCTTCCTGGCCTTGCCACAGAGCTAAGTCCTATTAACTACTGACTTTCTTGGACTAGCTTGTGACAAGAGTTCTCAAAACTTAACTCCTACTACATTTCAAAGCTCCATGTCTTCTCCAGAGATGACTTTTTAGTGCAATTAATATTTCAAAAATGTGAATATTTTATCTGTCTGAAATTGCTTACTTATTAGAAACAGGTAATAATGTCCAATAGCAGAAACCTGGGCTTTGCTGGTAGGTTTTGTCAGGGGAAATTCTGCCATGAGAGCACTATGTGTTGTTTCATTGCCAAAAAAGATCATAAGCATAACCAGATGGAGAGATCTACTAGAAACCCCTTATTATTTTTCTTCCTCAAGAAAACATTTATTGCGGTGGCAGTTTAGCATTCAGTTACCCAGCAATTCTGGTGGTAAATCTATTTTTGTGAAGAAATGGCTCTGCAATAGGCTTTTGTAAAGTGCCAGCACCAGGCATCAGTGCAACCCTGAGCTCAATAGCAGATTCATCATAAGTAAGGGTAAAATAGTTGTGTTAACACCAAGCATGCAATAAAACTACTTAGTAAGCCCTCAAATTCAGAATTAAAGTCATAACGTGGCAGAGGGAGATAGCGCAGAAGGTGATATGTGAAGAAATACAAGCACCTCTGCTAAGCATAGGCTAGCGCTGGCATACTAAAGAAAGGTTTACAGGAGGACACACATAAATCCATGAAAATGCTTTCCATGGATCCACATATAAACTCTTGTAAATGCTTGAAATCAATGCGTAAAGTTCTTACTGATTTACAAAGCAGTGGCAGCTGCTATGCTATATACCTCAATGCAGTTCCACAGAATATCAGTGAAGTTCAGAGTTTAGTATCAGGATATTTTTGTTGGACTGACAAGAGCTTTAGGTGGTTCCTGCATTTCTTTTTATGGCATCAAAATAGTTGGACATAATCTCTGGAATATCTACTAGTGTTTATCCAGTCTTATTCTCATCCTGTAGTTTTATAGCCCCTATTAAGTGGGGGTGGAAACACCAACTTTCCATTCCCTCATAACAAAGCTTTTCCAAATTTTGTCTTGCTAAGCTACAAATCTACCCAAAGGATTTGTGAAGCAGCTTTGAAACAGAGAGAAACTGTGCCTCAGCACGAAGTTACTGTTACTTGTAGTAAGGTAAATCAACTCTAGTTTGAAAATAAACCCTCAACAGAGCCAAGAGGCTAGGTAATAGAATAGAAAGGCAAAATAGTCTACAACAGCCCATTAAAGACATTCAAAAGCTTGTTTCATTTTGAAGTCTTGCAAAGCTGCTGATATGTATCCAACCAAGTTTTCTTTGTATGTATATGAAGCTAATGAAGGTTAAACCTACAGCGTATGAACACTTAAAAACTCTTGGTTGTTTGGAAACTTCATGTATAGGGTCCCTCAGGCTCTAAAAATGTGTATTATAGGAGCAGACTTAATTTATTGTATTTTTGAAAAAAAAATCAACTGAATAGTGAGAAAAAAAATGAAAGCCAGAAACTACAGTACATAGTCGAAGCCCAAATTTAAAATGTTTGTTCAAAAAGCTATCACTAGTTCTATGGTAAAACACATTTAAAGAAAAGCTAAGAAATGAAGCCATCTTCTGTTCAGTGGTGTATGGGATGAGCTGCAGATCACTCCAATTTTGCAACAAATGATTAGTTATGTGCGAAGTGTGATGGGCTGCCTATATGGCATATAGAAAAAAAAGAACATTTCCTGGAAATCCAAATATTATGAGATCATCCTATTTTTTTTCCCAAACTTTTAAGAGGAAACAATAAAATAAAATCATTGTACCAGTTTTCTGTAAGTCCCAGTGTTTTTTCTAAGAAAGCATCACACAACCAGTTCAGCTCTGGCATAATAGAAAATAAGCTGAAAAAAAACCCAGAGAATAAAACAAGATTAAATTGACTAAGTGAAGGTTTACAGAGGAAAAATTAAAGTACCTTTATGGTTTCTTGTCAGAGAAACCAAGGAAGAAAGCAGAATATGACAGTCTAAATATATGAAAGATTTAAACATTGAAGGGGAAATGGTAATCAGAAAATACTAATTAGGAACACTGATATAAAGTTCAGAGCTACACACGCTTCCTAATAATGAAATTGTGGGATTTCACTGTCAGCTGATATAACTCCTTCTGCCAGTGAAACTACTTAAAGCCCTCTTACCAAAAAGCAAAAACGTACTAACATGGGCCAAATGCAAGATGTGTCATGGACTCCATAACCCTACACTTTGCAAGAAAGCAGGCTATGACCTATAATACATAGCTCTCAAGACTGACTTGAAAGAGGTCTTTGGAGGCTGGTTCTGAAGGAAATAATAGTTCAATTATTAAATTAACTTTGTTTCCACATGTCTGATCTTTTACAAACCCATGGCAAAGTCTGGATTCACATTTGTATTGCAAGTCTTGTTGGAACCAGAATTTGGATTACAAAACCAGAAGTAGATTTTTAGCTGTAGTACTACGTCTTTTGCCACTGAATGCACTGGGGATGGAAAGAGCTGTAATAAATAGCACAGAATGTTCCAAAGGCTGGTAGAGATGAAAAATGTTGGTTGTTGGGTTTTTTTTTTTATTCTGCTTGGACTAAGCTTTGTAATCACAGATAAAAATGTGAGCAGGTCATAGCTGATTCAGTATAAGTAGTATAAGTAGATTTCAACTCCAAACTGAAATGCGATGGGGCTTTGTTAAATGCTTTATCCACCTTTATTGACAAATCTGAAGCAAAGGCAACTTCCTTTCTGTAACTGAAGCAACGGGAACAGATCACAGTAGGACAGATACTATACAGAGCTAAGATGCAGTTTCACGTAAAATAATTTAAATTTTAAGATTGAAGAAAAATTATTCCAAAATTTCCTGGAAAAGGCTTTTGAGAGCTCCATGGCTAACTCCATGCTGAGAAAGAGGGGGAGACATAGCCAGTTATCCTGCATCAGCACTTCCAGATACCTGCAGGAGGCCAAGTCTTCAATACTTGGAAGTTATCTCCAGATCC
>VZTL01029827.1:357-14561 GCA_013400535.1 Scopus umbretta
ACTTTTGCCATTACTTTTAAATGAAATATTACATTTTTTTAATAGCAGTTTTCTGTCATGTTAGTTTTAATTAACTCTTGTCCTATGTGTCTTTTGTTCAGTGGTATGATTTGGGGCTATTTGCATTCATTGGTCTTTGGTATTTACTCTGTGTGTATTTCTAATTGTTTGGTGGTGTTTGTGAAGCAGTAACTAAATCATGGTGTCATCGCTTGCCACATCAATGCTTCTGCATAATGATTTAACTAGCTGTTTTACTTCCTTACAGCTAATAACTACTTCAAGCCTTTCCATTTTCCTTTTCCACAATTAAAAAACCAATATCTAGTTAAAGAATCACCTAGAAAAAGAAATTGAGGGGTTGGGGGAGAATACATCTGTCACTTGTGATTCTGTTTCTTGTACATCGGTAAAGCAGTCCAGGGTGTGCAAGTAAAGCATGAATAAAACTGATTGTGACTGGATTTTTCTGTCCCATCTCTTTCAAGACATCGTCTGCATTTAGAAAAGTCAGAAAAGGAAACTATATAATCCTTCCAAAGTCACAATGCAATATCTCCGATTGATGTTGCTATTACAGTCATTTGGTATCATTACTCCAGCATATTCAGTCCTTTTGCGAGATGACTTTTGGGTCTGTATAATCTTCTGACTGGAAATTGAGTGATAACCTTCGAAGTTTGCACAGGCTGCTATCTTTCAAAGGATCTGGAAATGTAAATGCAGTGTACATCATCCTCTTCCAGTCAGGGTGCTTCTCTGTATTTTATGATGATATGGAATTACTATGCAAACTGTTTTAAGGCTACTAAACCAACTGTTGCTTTCTATCCAGGTCCAGAAATGCACCTGTTAAAATCCTCCTCTTCCCCTACTCGTTGACCATCTTAAGCTACCAACAGCTTCCTTTGACTTCATATTTCAGCTTCGTTAAAAATCTTGCTTTTGACAGATGATCATGTTGTTGAGACACAGACTCACTTGAAAGTTTCCAAGACGGAGGCAAAGTCTGTCTGTTCAGATGCACATGGTAAACGCGGACCTGATGGAAAAGCCCAAACCAGTCCTCGAAATGGTAAGGAGTCAAGGGCAGTTCTTCAGCTGGAGTTAGTTGAGTTAAGTTTGCGTAGTTATGCCAGTTCACATGATTTGGAAGATCTTTCTTGTTTATCCCTCCCTATATAAACATATTACCTGTTGCATGCTTAACACCATTTGTGTGTCATGGTCTGCTTTGATCAAAGTAACACTTGGTTCTTTATCTTGCAGGTGATTCTGAAGCTTTCAGGTTCTTCCACAAAGTGAAGTCCCAGAAGCTCTTATCTCTGAACCATATACTTATATTTTATGCAGTTCTGTAAGTGAGCAATTAATACCAAGATTGTCAAAATACTGTGATTTTCTTATGTTTACATAGATTAATATAATCTAAGGAAATTAGAAAAAAGGAAATTATTGGGAATTATGGCCTTTATACTTTTCAGAACTAGAAATGCTGGGGCAGGCTTACTTACAAGGCCTTCTACTTTTAAAAGCAAAGGGTCTTTTGGTTCAGAAAATGTTAAAAGAGTTTAACTACTTGCAAGTACATTTTACATGTCATTTAGCAAGCCACACTCAAGGCTGAGATTTTCATAACTGTCTGAATGACAATGATGGGTATTCCTGAGGTGTTTCTAAGAATGATACCTTTATTATGTACAAGTAACAATTTAAATGGCTTTTAACATTAAGTTTGTCAGGTACCTGTAAAGTTTCCATTAACTGATGTACCTTATTTTTCTCTTTTACAGTGTGTGTGTATTAATATTTTCTACCTTCTACATGAGATATAAAATCAGTATCCTGGAGGAACGTCTTACTTCCATCACATCCTTTGATTCACATATTAAGGAGTAAGATATACTCTGTACAATTTCGGGGTTTTAAAATCTTTTGCCAGTATCTGTCATGCTCATCTATTTTTCTTAAGGAACCACTGTAATACTGTAGTGCCGTTGTGATACTTTAGTGTCTTGTAGTTCTTGTATCTGTTCTAGCCTCATCTCACAGCTTTCTGTTTAAGACTTTTAGTACAAATGTGATATAACATGGTGTACTACTGCCTTGAAAATGTTTCACATAGCTGTGAGTATCTTCAGTGTAAACAGCTGAAGTGAGTAGTTCCTTTCCAGAGCAATGATTCTGTGGAAACAGTATAACTTCAGTCTTAATGTCATTTGATTAGTCTAAGATGACAGCAGGTACTTTATAATCTTTGGGCTAATACATCCAACTTGCTTGTATAATGTTTTCTAAAGCATTGGCCTGCCTGTATTTTCTTTAGAAACTGATATCCTGTAGTGCTAAAATAAACAAATAAATAGATACCCCCACAAACACACACCACAAAACCAAACCAAACCAAAAAAAACATCCAAACACACCAAGGGAAGGTTCTTTGTGTATTTGAAGAAGAAATAGGCAAAAGGGCTATAGTTCCATTGATAGTTCCATTCTGTAGCTTGCGTCATGGATGTCATCTGCCCCTGTGTATCTTTTTTTTCTTAATCTCCATATTGCATGGATAGGAAATACACAAACATGAAATGGGGAGGCAGTGCAGGGGCATACACCACAGCAGTATGCCGCTGTAAGTTGTATCAGCTTCCTGTTCCTCTCTTAGTACGGGAGGCAGTTAACCGGATACTGCTGAGAATACTAATCACTTTATTCAGCATTAAACTCTGCCTTAACTCTTCTCCTCTTCTTATAACTGATTTTTTTTCTGAGCTGCTCTGTAAAACATGGCTTTAAAAGTCATTTGTAAATCTCACTGCAAAACCTGCAGCCACATGCAGTCTGACTGGGAATGCTGACAGCTGGAGAAGCACCACCTGAAAAACAGAAGGGGAAACTAAATTTGAAGTCAGAGTTGTACCCAGGCTGGGTGGAACTGTCTGCAAAGTGTTTCACACCTGTAGCAAGTTCTTGAATAAGGATGCTGCTTAATTCAGCTTTCTTTGATGACCTGTCTATGAAGAACAGGTCACTCTGACAATGCCCTTGTGATCATATTGAACAATGACTGTGCTGCTTAGGATCCAACTGCACTCGGCTGTCTTCTGTGGAAAGCAGCAGGACTTGTATTCGTGTGTCAAAAGACAGAGCTAAGTTCTTGATAAAAAAGGAATAGGACAGAAATAGTTCTTTATCTTAAACAGGCTTGCATTTACATTTTACTAATAATGCAAGGAGAGGAGTAAACCTAACTCTAATGGTAGGCAATTTCAAAAGCCATTTTCCCACTTTTGGTGTGTTTTGGGTAGCAGGACACTGTGTCCCTCTTCTGCAGCACTCTTACATGAGAAAGCCCTGTTTTCGGTTGCTCTGATCCCAGACAGTACAAGATACAGGATGATCTAATGTGCACTCTACTGTGTCAAGGGTTTAGGCTTTTTGATTTCCTGCAAGTCACAGGACGTGGAACTTATGCAACTTTTCAACTTGCTTCCAGTGGAAATAGCTGTAAAGTTTTCCATCCAAACTTCTGAGAATGAGACCACATAAAGAATGTAGTCAAGAGTGCAAAAGTGACTTAGGCTTTTGTTTCTGTAAAACAAGTACAGTTCATGATGTCACCATTGTATTCCCATCTACACGTGTCTCAGTTCTGTTTTCCTCTTCTTCACTCTGTCACACTTACTTCTTCATTCTATTTGACAGACATCCAGTGCGCGAAGGTTTGGGATCTGATCTGCACATTAATGCTGATGTCCTTTGTGATGAGTTAACTGCAAATCTTATCAAATTGGAAAAGGTAACTTCCTATGATATAATGCAAATGCTGATACGCTAAATCAGGTTCTTGCTGAATTTCTGTGGTCTGTTATTTTGAAGAGTGCCAAATTACACACAGGTTTGATGTTTTCCTAGACAAAGGACCGGTTTTTGGACTACAAATTAGCTCAAGTACAAGCATTGGTATGTGTAAATGTTTTGCCTTGAGCTGAGGGTTACAACCAGGAATACTAATAAACTGGACATTTCAGGGGCAATTATTGTGTGTAATGATGATTATTACTGTTTGACGAAATTTTCTGTCTAGGACTTTTGTTTGAGTTTTGGGGTTTTTTTATAAGAAAGACAATGTTGGCTTTCCTATGTAGTCATCCTCTTCTTTTGAAGTGGCTGGAATCTGCCTGTTTCACTTTAGTAACACAAATGCTGCTGCACCAGTTGTTTAATTCCCTATACCTGGCCTTTGCTTTTTACCATTCCCTGACTGCAAAACTAAATGCACTTGCTGACTTAAATTGGAAACCTATGCAAAACAAGAGTGGGTGTGCAGACCTTATTTCCACCTTATTTAGGTGTTGTGGTGGGCTGACTTTGGCCAGTAGTCAGACACCCACCCAATTGCTCTCTCACTCCCCCTTCCTAGCAGGCCAGGGGGAGAAAATAGGATAAGAAAGCTCACAGGTCAAGATAAAGGCAGAGAGGTTGCTTACCAGTTACCATCACAGGGAAAACAGACTCGACTTGGGGAAAATCAGTTTAATATAGTGCCAGTTAAAATAGATTTTGGTAGTGAGAAACAAGGACAAATGATAGAACAATACCTTTTGTCCCTGCTGTCCCAGGCTCAACTTCACTCCCTCACTCCCGACTCTTCACCCCATTCCCTGCCTGCCAAGTGGCGCTGGTGGAGGTTTACAATCAGTACATAAAAATTTTTTTCTCTGCAGCTCCTTTCTTACCCTATTTTCCCCCTGCTGCATCATGGGCTCCTCCAAGGGCTCCAGTTTTTCAGGAAATAACCGCCTGCTGTGGTGTGGACTCTCTGTAGGCTGCAGTGTGGACATCATCTCTGCCATGGAGCACCTCCTTCTTCTCCTTCTCAGACCTTGATGTTCCTTCTGCTGTTTCTCACCCTCTTACTGTCCTCCTCTCTCTGTTTGTGTTCTTCCCCTTTCTTAAATACACTTTCCGAGAGGCTCCACCACTGTCTTGGCTGGGGACTTCAGCTGTGCCCTGCAGTGGGTCCATCGTAGCAGCCATGTCCAGCACGGGGCAGCCCCTGGCCTCTTCCCACAGCAGCCCTCTGTCCCACACCTGCCCCCAAACCTTGACAACTGCAACCTGTACAGGTGTATGAAAAGTTAGGTGTTGGGAACACATACACTGGCCAAGCATGAATAAAAGTATTAGTCGAGTGAAAACAAAAGTTACTTGAATTCCTATGTACTTAAGTCACATAGGATATTTTTGCCTCTGTTTCTAAAACTGAGTGCATGCCAAGGTCTTTCAACACCTTTTTTTCCCAAACTAAGTTTCTAAAATAGCATAAAGCTAGGATTATATAGTATCACTGTTTATTTGTGAGGCATAGGTTTTATGAAGACTGACAAAAAGAGGTTTCTTCTCCCACATCTACACTCCCTTGGCTGTGGAAGTCTAGAGTAATGCTAGCATAACCCCTCTGTATGCTCTGGATAAGAACAATGTGAATACAGGGGGAAAATGCTTACCAGATGATTACCAGATACAATCTTTAGCCAAATTAGGTCATTTAAGAGGTTACTGCTTTCCAGCTGTCTGGGTCAGGCTGGCAAGATGGTTCATAGGACACCTTCATTTAAGTGGGAAGCCAGCCAGCCAGCCCTTTGCAGCAGGGCTAGGCACTTTCCTACTCCCTTATATAGTCTCTTCTTGAAGCCACAATAAAAGGCTGCTGGATAGTCAGATCATTCAGCTGTTCCCTGAGAAGTAACCCTCTGTCCTGAATTAGAGTCTTAAGTCATGTGCTTTTTTTTCAGTTCATGTCTACAGGTTTGGATCCTTGAAGTCTTACCTTGTATTTGCCAAATACTGAAGACACAATCAACTGCTGTGCATGCAAGCTGAATGAGCATTGCCTGTAGCTGCATGTTGCCACATCCCAGTCCTCTCTAATCTAGATAAGCAGTGGTTAGAACAGGATGTTTGACCCTACTCTTGTACTGCAAAACTGGTAGAAATCTAATAGTTCTATGTTCTCTGAGCAAAGTTGCTGCTATTGCTTAACTGTTTCATATGCTTTAGCGAAAAGTGCTAGTAATTGGCTGCAGCTGGCTTTGGCAGCAAAGGTAGCATAAAAGTTGCAGTGTAACTTGTCTCTCCCCTTGCTTCCTGTGCCACTGCAGTATTGTAAATTAGAGCACAGAAGTTACCTAGGTTAAAAACTAAAAATTACTCTTCAGTTAAAAAATGTTCAGTGCAAGAGTATGTTGCAATGACTTTTCAGTATGACCTTGTGATTTTTTGCAAGCTCTACTTCATAATTGGAGCCAAGGAATTACCATGGCTTAGCAGAATTTTGCTTTGGCAGTTGAGTGTATTTAACAGGTTGTGGAAATGCGCCATTTGTATCTGAGAATAAAGCATTAAATTGGGGGATGGAAGATGTGGCCCGATGTTACTCATTCCCTTACTCTAATGTAGCATGTGAACAAGAAATTGCAAGGTGTGCATTAAGTGACTCTTACAAAATTAAATGCTTCTTACTGTTTTCCTTTCCCCAAAATGCCCCTCTTGAAAAAGGTGTGCATCTGGGGTAGAAGTCATGAGGCAGGATTAAGAAGTGGTATCCCTGAGCAGGAAGTACAATGGCTCCTCAAATTAAAGTCTGAAAGTAGCTGTGACTAAACTTTCTGTAGCCAGTGACTGCTAGTTACTAAGATACAGAGGACATGTCTGCCAGGGGATGTGACCCACTATATTCCCTGTTCTCTGCTTTTAAGTACAAGGAGATGAAAGGTGGGTAGATAGCCTGTGTAAAATAGGTCTGTGCAGGTCATCCTTGAGGATGTGACTGGCTGGCATTGCTTTCAGTGTAACTAAGGGAAGATAACCCACAATCATTACACTAAATCTGGCAAATAGGACATGTCTGCTAATGGTTAGAAGATCTTATTTTGCTGCACACAAGTCATAGGTAGCTGCATAGCTGAAGCTGTTACAAAACTATTAGAATTATCTGCTTAAACGTAAGAGCTGCAACTTTGAAGTTTGAGGCTTTTATTGGGTTTTGATCAAGTTCAGAATAATTGTGTTTCTTGTCCCTTTCTTTCCAGCTCCAGTCTTTTTCTGTCTTATTTTCTCATATCTAGTGAAGGAGAGAATCTATAGGAGGAAATTGCAGGAGACACTCATAATATGAAATCTAGGTGTACTGCTGGCTGATCGTATCCAGATGTTTCCTTTGACTTTAGTGCAGAAAGTGTTTAAGATGAATACCATTGGCATGAATAGTTCTGACAGAATTAACATGCACACACAGAGTATGTTGAAGAGCGTATCTTGATTTTTTGCTTTTTTTAAAATGCAGTATAACACTTCCTGCCTCACAATTATTTTTCTTTCTTTTTCTAAGATACAGAACAACTTACAAAAACTACTTGAAGATGGTAAATGAAATACTGATGTTCTTGGACTGCTTCAGACCTCATTCTTCTCTCTTGACAAACGGTTCCAAAGGAGCTCTGCTGGCCAGAGTTCAAGCTTCTTTATTTTCAGTCCAAGCCAAGCTTAAACTACTGTAAAACTCATGTCATAATGCAAAAAGTCAGATTATTCTTGAGCATGTGTCTATATGTTTTGAAAACATACATGTTTTGATCTACATGTATCTATGTTTTGAAAATAAGGGGATTTTTCGTTCTCTATTGTGTGTGAATTAATGGATTTTATAGCTTGCTTGATCCTAGACTTGCTTACACCAGTGCAAACCTGGTGCAACTCCTTTTACCTCATCATTTGTTTTCTGCGTATTGTCATTGAAGTGTAAATGGGGAGAATTTCAGTCATGGCTCGTGCTGCAGTGTTGTGTGAATGAGCTGGTGTCTGTGTCAGCTGTGGTTATGGATTGGTGCTGTGCTCTTCATTTTTACTTATTTGTGCCCTGGCATCCCAAAGATCAGAAAACAGACACCTCTGGATTTGGTTATGTGAAGTTCTGAACACTCAAGGTGTGCTCAGTTCTCAGGTGCTGTAAAAACGCTCAGTTTCTGTGGCATTGCATCACCACTGAGGGTAAGGTCTGTTTCTGCTGGGCATTCAATTTCTATTGAAGTCAAGCATGAAATATGTATGGACTCGCTAACTTGCAATCAAGTTGCTTATGAATGGCAGTATGGGTGTGACAGATCTGCACAGTTTCAAACTGTGAGGTTTTTTGTCCACTCATATGGTCTCTGTCCACTAAGTTAATTGGTGTGAAGACCTGCAGTCAGCTTTCCTTGGAGTTGCATGGGGTTTTGGTTGGCTGAGCAAGTGCAATTTTGTGTTCCAGTTGATGGAAATCTGGTCTTGGTATGTGACTCCAGGGAACAGGTATTTCCACATAATAGGAATTTGAGAATTAATGATGCAGCAGCATAGTCAGTAGAGTGAATGAAAGGGTGGACGCCTGCTTTGTTATATCATAGTATTTTTTTCACAGTGCCTAAGATTGGCTAACTGGGGATTTTAACTTTCTCACTTCTGGTTAGTTTTTAAAAAGCAATATTTAGGATAATAACAACTAGTAATTTGTAAAGTAACAGTATTGTTTATAATATGCTATGCATTTTATAACCATTTCTGTGAAATGTACCTACTTTGTTTAAATAAACTTTTTTAAAACAAGCGACTCAGTACTATAATTTGGATTAACCCAATTCCATCCAGCAGTTCGAGTCAGACGTGATACTTGTGATCTGAGTAGGCTCATACGTCACAAAGTTTGTGCAAAACCCAGTACCCAACACAAAGGCTTAGGAACTACATCCTGCTGATGTGCTTCCTCTTACTCAGCTGTACTCAAGGTCTTCCCAGACTGCAACAGTAGGAGCAAATTTGAACCCCAGAACTTTGAGGAAATGTTAATAGTTGTCTCAGGTGATTCCTCCTTGAAGGATATTGGATGAGCATTGATATTGTTGAGGCAGTTGAGAGAGCCCCGTCTGCTCTGTAGTGTGCCTGCCTTGCGCAAGTTTCCATCTGAGCATAGTCTGTCAGAAATCTGTGATTTTACTATTCTTCCTGTTGCATCCTCTGCCGTTTGTTCCTCAGCTATCATGAGATTACTAGTTTCACAGGAAACCTATTGAAACAAGTTATTTTTTCTTTTTCTGTCTTTTCCCTACTCTCCTTCCACAATTACACAGCTTATGCAAAGTTTTGGACTCTGACCTCATTCTTTCCCTTCTTCTCACTTCCCTCTCTTTCATTCTGTATCAGTAACAGAAGTCTGTAGTTCTGTTCATGGTTTAAAAATTGATTCCACAAGTCACCTGTGTCAAAGGAACTTCAAGGAAACTTGATCATATCCAGCAGCTGGGCTGCATTAGCCTGTTACTCCATTACATCAGCAAGGATGTGCTTTGCTGTAGGAAAACAAGGGTGGAGAGAATCTTTGTCATGTGCCTTATGTAAAGCAAGCAGGCTAAACCATCATTAGCCATAAGCGAACAGAGTGATTACCAGAGCAAATGAGTAATCAGGGGTGGATGTGTGCCCTTTAGCCCATTGTGGCAGCACGCTGGTGGGGTGAGTCTGAACAAAGGTGTAACAGTGTCTTTCAAACAGAGGAGAAGCAAATTACCCTTCAAAAAAAGAAGAGGTACTTGGCGCTTGTGACTGTGGTCACCTCAGCTCACCAACGCAATTCAGTGTGGCCACCTCTGCTCTTCAGTTGGTACCCTTGCTCCTTCTTTTCCTAGAGGGAGGAGGAGGATGTCTTGAGGATGTCATACTTTTCAGAAGTCAGTGCGCAGTTGGGCAGTGTGTAGTACTGCAGTACTTCCAAACAGGGAGACAGAGCACACACAAGACCCTGTGGGAGCAAAGTTTAGAAGCGTGAGTGGAGTGGTTTCAGCCCTGCAATTCAGTCTTGTGACTGAGAGGAGGAGTTTACCCCAATCCTGGTTGGGAGGGAAGTACCAGCAGTGATGAGCCAGGAAAAGCAGCTTCCTGTGAGGGTGGGAGTCAGGCAAAGAGCCAGGGGGCTTCCCCTCCCAGCATCTGTGGGAGGTAGTGCAAACAAAGGCTGCAAGATGGGGTTTTGCTATTTGGGAAGGTGAAGTGCTAGTTTGCAGAAATAGGTGGGAAAGATGCACAACTTTGGGGAAGTCAGAAATCTACACCAAATGTTTAGCACGTAGTGTTAACAATGATCACTTACAATTTGCTGCATAAGCTGCCTAGAAATCTGATTTAAAAGCCAATGTTCTTATTTCTTTTTGGTATTGTTTTTCAAATTTTGTCAGTCAGTTGTCCCTCACAGCATAGAGGCTGGAAAAACAACTGGGTTCCACCAGCTGTGAAGGACTTAGTAGTAGTACCAGGTTCTGGCAAGATGCTTTGTAATTGCAGATGTATGGAAGGCAACAAGGGCACATCACTAATGTTTTCACTAGTTGTAGCTGGTGACCCAATTATTTTTTCTTAACAGACTTAGCCCATGTTAAGACTTTTATTCTTGAGTTCATGTGAGTGCTTATTCTAAGGGAGAAAAAAAAAACAACAACCAACCAGAAAAACCAGCTGCTTGATTTTCTTTCTCAGAAAATGAATTTTGAGGAAACTCCCAAGACACTTTGGTGGTTGTGGGTAGGAGTCGTACTCAAGACCTGACTTTGCCATGTACATTCTGCCAATGTCCAGGAAGTGGAGTCCTTTAACCCTGGCCTGGCAAGACTAATTTAAAGTGTTTCTCTCCACCTCACTGGTATGAACATGTACAATTAGCTAATAGTTGCAGGGAGAGTGGGGGGTTGGGAGAGGGTTGGGACAGTGGGTGGACATGGAAGTATCTTACAGGCATGATTTTCTGACATTTGGGAACTCGTCTACCTTCAGGCTGCTGTCGAGAGGAAAGAGTCTGTTTCTTCCCTCTTCCATATTCCCAGTTGTTATTTTCTTGTGCATTTTCACAGGTAGCAGAATGGAGGGGAAAAAAGTAATGTGGGTTTGGAGAGGCTGGTTGGGTTCAGGGGTTGTTGAACTAGTTTTCTGCCAAATTAGTTGCCTGAACTGGCTTGGGCTGAGGGGTGTCAAGTTTATGATATTGTTGGTGTGAAGGATGCAGCTAGTACTCCAAGAAGGGGAAGTAGTATAAAGCCTTCTCTCAGCAGAATAGGAAAGGTAGTAAGTCCCTTTAGCATTTGCAGAAAAGACACAGTTTCATGTGTACACGTGTTTGATTTTAATACTATCACTGCTTTCACCTGAACCTTCCTGCAGGTGTGTAGTAATGCTCTCTGCTTCCTGCTATGCCCGCATTTTCACTTCCAAGTTTCCAGCTCATAGTCAGCTGACAAGCGCTAAATAAGTCTCCGGGTTGGTGCTATCCAGGCCTTTGTGGACTATTGCTCAGCTGGTTCAGCTGCAGCTGCTAGTGAGGTGTTACTCCCAAGAACATAGGAGATTTTGCATTTACAGAGCAGGTGTGACATGCCATTAAGATCATGAAAAACCTGGTTAAACAGAACACTGAGCAAACAGTTTCTTTTGTGCTCAGTGCCTCTGCATGTTCTCCTGTAAACAGCAGAGGAATAATGTCATTTGAAAGGATTTTGCCAGCACCTGCTTTCAGTTTGCCTGGTGAGACTATCCAAGTCTGACATGCAAATTTGCTCAAGTGGGAAAATTGACTAATCTCATTTGACACTTCCAGGTTTATGATTTGAACCCCAGGGAGCTTTCTGCTAAACATGGTTGCATGTAATGACTTTTTATAAAAGGGATGATTTTTTTTTTTTTGCTTTCTTGGGTTATAAAATCAGTGTAATACAATTTTGTAATTGTAGAGCTTCATGATAGCCTGTTGCTCAGCAAACAGCCACAACAAAATATATGCCAGTAAATTTAATTTAATTTTCTCTTAAGTTATTCCCTGTTTCTTAGCAGTAGTTTCCCAGTAGTCTTCCTGGATTTTAACAGAAAAATCGGTCAAATGCATGTAATAAAACAATCTACACTACATGCACTAACTCAGCAGCACTTAAGAGAGTTTATTCCCTGAGATTCACACAATGTTGTGATGTTCATATACTATTCCTGTCTAAATTATAGGCATTTCACCCATATATACATATTTGGTTTTGAGAACTTCTGATTTTCCTCCTGGTGGCTTCTACTGACCTTCAAGTTTCCATTTAGTCAAAATGGCCAGCAATACTGTGCCTACTCAGCTTAGATTAAATCTAAAATTATTTGGGTGACTTATATCCTTACAGCAGCATGGTTAGGAGCCCTTGTCTACACCTGCAATCGGTAGAACCCTCAAAGGAAATGATCCCAAGAAAGAATTGATTAGAAAAGTGCTCTACGAGGATACCAGCAGGACTGGTATAATAATGGGAAGATTTTTGTCTTTCTTCTGTACCTGGTCTCATCTCTATTATAATTTACAAACAAGGGGTCAGGCTGCAGCATCTTAGCAAGCAGACTTCAAGCAGGAATTCAAGACAATCGTATGTTAGCGAAGCCTTCCCCAAGCTCGTGTTTCTAATACAAAGAGTATAAGAATATTCCAGCTATTCCCTATTGAGGTTGCAAATGCTTTGCGTGAATCACCTAATCTTTTTTCTCCACAATGTATTTGTGCCAAAAATCTTCCCTCTCCTGGAAGGTCCAAACACCTTTCCAGGAGAGTTACTGTTGGTGGAAGGAGTAACCACTGTGAGTTAGATGTCTGTTTACTAAGTAGACATCTGTGACAAAAAAATTGGAGATTAGCTCCTTGAGGATAGTGTCCTATAAATTATTGCCCTCCATAGACGTTTCATACTGACTAGGCTCACTAGGCTTCACAGTCTCTGTGAATTCAGTTTAGATAGCTCTTGCCGCCTCCCATTTTTTTCCTTTTGTCCATTCTGTGTGAAGCCTGTGCCAATGTATTTTATTGTGTATGTGACCTTCTTGCTTTGCCAATTTCTGTACGGTGTTCATTTGGATACTGCTTAAAAGTCCATTATGTTCTTAAAGTTGAAAAGGTATCTTTTCCCAGGCTTTACAAAACAAAGAGCAAGCCTGTGTCATGATGCATGATGATGTAAAGTGTATCCAACTCAGGAGGTGTGACGTTCTGTATTAAGCTTCATAACAGGCATTTATTAGTCTTTGGCAATGCAGGTAGTTTGGACTGTACAATAAAGGTCCCTTCAACTGCTGTTCTCACTTAATGGTATTGATAAGGTAATTTTCCACTGAGTAGGCATTTTAGCAGTGCTTAGCAGGAGATTAAAGGAAAATCATTCCAATGTGCTGTCAAGTACAAAATTAAAAACCAGCTCTTCGCATTATCTACAGAGAGATAGATAAGGGCTCCTTCCAAGAAGAAAAGGTAATGATTAACTAAATTATAACCTTACATGGTGGACCTGGCACGCAGGGCAAAATATAGCTCTGAATCCTTCCTGCACTTAGAGCTTGCTATCATGGCAATATGCACACATGGCCACATTCTGGAGCAGGGGCAAGGTGGGAAGAAAGTCAGCTTGTACTAACAGCTGTTTCCATAATGTATGTAATGAACCATGAACCTTCTCTTACAGATGAATCATGTGAAAAATAAATGCTTTATGATACTGGCTTATCATAATAGCGTGAAGAGATGTCCTTCTGTGTTTTCCCCCAAAACAGTTCTAAGCGATGCCACGAACAGCACACATAAAAAAAAAAAATCTACATTAGTTGATTTTAAAATGGTCAGCCTTCTAAAGACTGATCAACTACTGGCTATAAGGAAGGTGGTTGTTGAGCTGAAAGAACTTCTTGATTTTGGGAACATGTCTTCCACACTTCTCTTCCAAGTCCCTTCATTCATTCCTGGTTCTGAAATCATGCTTTGACCATCACAGTAACTCCTTTCATGAAAACAATTCATGGTTTAGGGTCTAATTGAACTAATGAGGGTGCAAGAGTTGGATTAGGGTTAGGACTAAAGAACAAGGGTGCTCACAGCTGGCTATTGAGAACTCTCATACTTAGTTACTCCCTCCTTCTGCTTATAGCAGCCCATCTTCTGCCTCCATTTCCCTTCATGTGCTACCAGGTGTAATCCAGATCTTGTTGATCTGCTAAATAGTAACCTATCCAAAAATAGTTAATTTTCCACAAGATATATGAAGAGTCTGTAAGACAGCCCAGTATCAAAGACAGGCCTGTTGAGCAATGCCTGAAACCGTATTTTAGGCGTT
>VZTL01029829.1:0-13131 GCA_013400535.1 Scopus umbretta
TTTTTAATGTGCAATGCACATCTGAATTTTAAAAGAAATGCCAATGAATGTTGCATTCCCTTTTTAGGCATGTTTTCAATGAATTTCACATAGATCATTTGCTGGCAAAAGCATTTGCTGAAACAGCAAATTTTAGGCTGGAATTACACATTATTTATGAAAAGAAATATTTTGAGTGTATGTAAGAATTCACACCTAAGCTCTGATTTTCAGAAATGCACTTGCATTTCATGGAAAAGTTATTTCTTGCATGATCTGTTTTTTTAATCATAAGTCCATTTTAAATATAAAGAAATTGTGAACAGCTGCAACAAAAAAAGCTGTAGATGAAGTATTCAGATCAAGTTATGCCCTCCAAGGCTGGACTGAGTACAGGAATACAACTTAGGAAGCCTGATTTCTTGCAGTCCCTGAAGGAAATTCACTTAAACTTCCATGCCTCTGTTTCCTTCTTTGGTTTCTTCTACCTATTTAGATGGAAAGGTCTTTGCTTCAGATCTGTAGTTGCTCACTGCCTGAATGAATGGGCCTAGCAACACAGATCCAGGAACAGACCCACCACTGCTAGTCATCATGGTAATATAAATCATGAAGATATGACTTCTAACAGAGCATATGGACAGAAAAATTGGATTTAATCAAATAGCCTATTCTTTATGAATGAAGGCTCTGAGCTGCAACTACTGGAGAAACTAAGCCTCCTCTTTTGTGCTACTGCAGCACTTGAGGTCAGATAAAGCACTTCTACAAATCATTACTACTACTGGAATACAGCTGGGCTACTGAATCCAACCAAGATCAACTTCCTTTCAGTACCCATCATCTATAACCAGGGAAAGAATCCCTGCCAATGAGTTTAGTAATGATGATCAAAAACACCCGTCTAAACTTTTTTCAAAGAATAACAACATATTTTGGTCTAAAAATAATAGAAGCTTTTCTTTAACCATTTAAAAAGTTCCGCCTACCAGAAATGAAAAACAATGGTTTTCAGCAACAAAATTAAAGTGTAGAGAAAAAAGGCCATGGAAACAGTTCTACTTTGCAGGCTTAACTTGAAATACTGGAATATTGTATTGAAAATACAGAAAATGATAGTAAGCACAAAGGACGTTATAATTTTGTAAGCAGCCAGTTCTGGATCTGAAAGCCCAAATGGCTTTTCTGCTAATTATTTGGTATAATTTCTGGGGGTGTAAGACAAGTCCTTCCAAACGTTGGATTCTCCAAGCCCATGTGAATTTGCTTTCAGGACATGGCAGTGATTCTTTTAGCCTGCAGATAGTATTTTGAAGGAAAAATATTGTAAAATTGAAGGCTATTTGTTATTTGTATATGCATCTAGTGCTCAACATGGACATACCAGAGTGAGTCCAGTGAAGAGCTATGAATATGACTAAGGGGTTGGAGCATTTCACATATGAGGAGAAGCTAAGACAGCTTGAATCATTTAGCTTCAAGAACAGAAGGCTCAGGGGGATCTTATCAATGTGTATAAACACCTGATAGGGGGAAGTAAAGAAGGCGGAGCCAGACTCTTCTCAGTGGTGCCCAGTGACAGGTCAAGAGGCAATGGGCACAAACTGAAATACAGGAAATTCCACTGAAACATAAGAAATGCCATTTTTGTGGGGATGATCGAACACTGGCACAGGTTGCCCAGACAGGATGTGGAGTCTTCATCCTTGGAGATATTCAGAACCTGACTGGACACAGTCTTGAAAAACCTACTCTATCTGGTCCTGCTTTGAGCAAAAGAGTTGGACTAGATGATCTTCAGAGCTGTCTTCCAACCTCAACTATTCTGTGATTCTGTGAAAATTAAGAGATTCTATTGCCATGTGAAGCTCATGGAACTTGTGCTAATCTTTACTGACATGTGCAAGTCTTACTGAAACAAATATTCAAATCATGAAATGTTTTGATTGCAGATCTTTAAAAAAAGAAGGTGGACCTGACAGGAACACGTTTCACATAATATTGATCAAGCGAAAAAAACACTGTGCATAAAGCTGCACTATAGACTCAATACATCTATAGATCTCTATGCATTCTTATGTAAGATGTACAATGTATTTTCTTCTTCCTCCTAATAAGCCCTTGTCAGAGTATGACATGCCTGTAACATCCCAATCTTTCAGCTAAGACTGGAAAGGCTGGAAAAGGGTTATGGCTGACTCACTGCCTCTGGATTTAGGAACGGCTCTCTGGGATGCAGTATCTAAGGCACAGGCTGTGTAGTCTTCAAAAAGAAAAGCCAAATGTGGAGAGTTTCAAAATAATTTGTATGTTACTTTCAAATTTGCTTTGTAAATAAAATAAAATTATTGAAAGGGAATAGGAAAGAACTTCACATATTACCCTAGCCTAGAAATGTAAAGAAGGAGGAGAATGCGTACTCAGAAATCTTACCTTCTCTCCTTATATCCCCTCCTGAATGAAGAACTAATCATTGTATGTGGTGACTCCACTGTAAGACTTTGTAAAGAAATTTAACATAATTGCTGAACAAGAGATTTGAGCTTCATGGTCATTGGGAAACAGTTTCAGTGTCATGCAGCCAGAGACAATTTTTTTCCATGTTCATTCAGGGGCAATTTTAGAAGCACATACATAAGCCAGGTGTCTCCAAACAATTTTTAAAAAGTTTTGACATCTTTTTAATCCCTCCAGCTCAGTGCTGGACTTCTCCAAAAAGAGACAAATATGGACAGAGAAGCACAGCACATTATTCTGACTCAGTTATATACATTCATTTTGAGGTACTCCTAGGGTTACAATCGTAACATAGATCCAAAGAACACTCTTTTAGCACAACCATTTTACACACCTCCCCACCTCCCTACCTACATACTTATCACCATATCATCAGAACACCAATTACAGTAAGACTTGCCATTGTAGAATTATTGAATAATTTAGGTTGGAAGATGCCTTTAAAGATAATTTGCTCAAAGCTTCAAAGTTAGATTGGCTCTTGCATTGCTGGATTTTGCTTTGTTGAAGGTATCTATTTCTCAGCACAGCAATTATGAACCATGTTATGCTTGGTGAAATGGCTTTTTGATAATTTGAAAATTAATTCTGAGGATTTTTATAATAAAATTGTCAGCTGTTTGTTATGCAATTACTGCTGATTTCATGCTGGTGATTCTTGTCACTTCTACTTTTGCCAGCTTAGCAGTGTGCTTTTATAAAAAAAATCTAATTAACAAAATAAACCAAGTTATCTGCATGGAGGAGATACTGAAACAGTATCACCTGAAGACCAATTACCAGCCTCTCTCTCTCTCTTTTCTCCCACTAGAGATAACCACCTTACCACCCTTTCTTCCCCTGCTCACTACAGCCAATTTTCCCTCAGTGCATCTAGTCAAACATGGAACGATTGTGCTCAGTTCATATTTACTTTTGAATAGTATTGTTTTTATTCCAAACCTGAAGATTTTACATGCTCAAAGCTTGCCAGGTTTTCCAAGTCTATCACGTAAGTCTGAAAAAACACTGTCTCTTCTGAAAAGCCTTACCTTTCTTACGCCATTAGATGATTCCAGCTATTACGGCCTTACTGTTCTAACAGGACATCTGCAACACACTGTAAAGTCCTCCACAGTTTGGGTAAATCCTTAGCTTTAAGGTAATGTCAAAATTTGTTGAAATTTCAGTATAACTAAGTTTTCACTATTGATGCTATTTTAAATCCTCCCTGTGTTTTGCTTCGAAAAAGGATGGAGAGAGTTTCAACATCTGACTCCAGTCAGTTCCCGTTTCTGCGAGCTAGGGCATGGCCCTCAGATACCTGGAAATCTGCCAAAGCAGCTGTCATCAGGGGAGAGCTCAAGTGCCCCTTGCCTATAGTCAAACTCTGCTTGTAGGGTGGTGAAAGTCAGAGTTAGAAGAGATCCCCAGGTGCGAAAAGAAAAGATATTTGCAACTGATCATCCTAACAAGTATTAGATCCACGCTTCGCTACCCCTGATGCTACACTGGATTCATGACCAGGAAATATGGAGAGATAGTATCCAAAACCGAAGCGCTGTCTGGGGGGAAAGGGTTTCTTTTCTATGGCTTATCTATTTGTGGGATATTCACTTCCAATTTTTTTCTTTAATCTACTCAAAATACTAGGTCAAATCTATGAGCATCTGATAAGAAACTTCTGGCAAGCGAACATATGCTGTGAAAAGAGCTTTATCCAAAGTCATCTCTATTGTTTATGTGGTAGAAGAATATTAAAAAAATACACTATTTCTCTGTGCATATGTGGCTAGGTATTTAGCCATGTACAGAACTGGCTCACTAGGAAACTTTTCCTTTATGACCACATAAATCTTTTTCATTAAAATCAGAGTTATTTATGCCTAGGACTACCTGTGCTTGCACCAGACCTGGTGGGCTAGAAGAAAACCCTGCCAAGACCACAGACTAACCCAGCTCTCCAGGGATTCCCCGTTTGCCATAAGGAGTGGCTTAAAAAAGCAGTTTTTTGAAGTCAGGTTATGAGTCCCTGTGGGTCTCCTGTTTATTTTATAAAGGAAAAATTCATGCTACCTCTTTACCATATAACCCAACACCCATAGACAAGAGGAAACAATCTGAGAAATTACAGAAACTTATCTTTGAAAATTGCAGAATCTTGTACACCTTGCTCATGCTGCTGCATGTCTGATAAAGAAAGATAACTCCCTAAAATTTTGTCTAGAAGGGTATCATTCTAGGAACGAAATACAACAGTAGACATTGAAAATACAACAGTCATAAAATCCTGAGCAAATATTTGTGCTAATGAAGGTTAAGGAGTTGTCAGTCCTGAAAACTGTAGTCCTCTATTTATCGACAGTCTAATTTCAATGCAGGCAGCTGGAGTGGAAGCTTCCCTACACTGGCCTGCCAATGCTTTCAACCCTGACCTAAAGAGACCCTCTCTAGAAGCAAGAAATAATTCATTCTTTATGCTTGTTTGGCCCTGGATTTATTTCAAGCAAAGGCTGCCAATTCCACTGAATCTGTACACAGTGGTTTTATAATACGGTCTACAGTCAACTGGGATCTGAACTGAGACCACCTAAGTCATTCCATTAAAACAACACACTGTAGTAGAAGTAGAGTGCTGGGAGCAAAAGGCCAGAGCTGTTATCCACTTCAGCTTATTTTTGTCATTGGAAGGTAGGAAAGGAAGGGAAAGCACGCTGAGTCACACCTAACAGCCTTGAAAACTGCATAATAAAACTTAGGAGGAAAGGGCGGAGAGCACTAGAAAATAGTTTGGACCTTTATATACTTGCATCACCTATTCTTCTAAACCCAAATATTCCCTATTCCTTTTACAAAATGAAGTGCATTCTTCTTGATGTCAGAATTAATTGCTGTATGCTTGTTGAGTCTGATGCAGCATCCATTAGCAATAAGCAGATATATCTCCATTGACTGAGACAGCGACTTATCAGCTCCTTTATTATTTCAGCCAGAAATGGATGTATCAGTATCTCAGGACCTAACTTTTGGTTTCTGCTTAAGGAGTATGATTTTCAGAAATTACTAAGCACTCTCCTTGTGAAAATTAGCCCATTTAATGCCAGGCTGTAGCCAACCAGACTTATAGGCACACCTGTCACTTCCGAAAAGCAGAAATTCAAATGGCTCTGATCTGAAGCCCCATCCTGCTTTTTTTGAAGTTGTTGGCAAAAACGTTCAGTAAGAGATTGTGTCAAAAGGCCTGCATTAGACAAAGAGTGTTTGTGTCAGTCTCCAACATAGCCTTCAATTTATTCTTCCTTAGGTGTATACAGAAACAGAAATTTTCCACTGCTCAGAAGAGTGAAGAGTTTGCTTGCATTATGCCCATGCCGTCTGCTTTAGGAACACACCTGCTAGTCCAAAACGTCAGCTGAGAACACAGTTCTGGTTTATGAGACTCATTTTTCCTGTAGTTAGAAGTTAACTTCACTGCTGACATTTGTGAAGCACAGGCTCGTTTCATGATATGACTAGATGGGGAAAGAATACAGCGGTAAAAAAAAATGAGTTATTTGCAAAAAAGTGGTTTATCTATATGATTTGTGACAACATCTATTGCTTTTGGAAGCATGCTCATTGTAACCTATTACACCTAACTAAGTAATCTGACAGGAATTTGTAAAGCAAGCAAGGTAACAACACCCTCCAGTAGAATAGCATGAATAGAAAAACTCTTGGAAACTAAACAAAAAACTCAGTGGTTATGCATTTAGTCCTGCTAAATTCAACATAAAGATGCACTGATATCAGTAGTGTTGGATTAATCCCATAACTGTTTTTGCTTGCTCAGGAGTATACAGTTCAGATGGGATTCTTTTAAAAAAAAAAAAGAAAAAAAAAAAAAGAAGGACAGATTTTCTTTTTTTATTTTTTAGATCACTTCACTAGTTTCTTTCTTCAGAATTGATTAGGTGCACGACAGAGACCTTAATACTATCTAGAACACAAGCTACAATTACAGTCAGAACATGGCTCCATCCACTTTCCTTTGATCTTACTTCATAGAAAGACAACTGTGCTAACTTTGACCAAAGAATCATAGTTATCACACTGAATTATCTTTATGGAGTAAAAGTAAGTATGCTTCTAAAAGTTTGCGAGATTGGACCTAAACCAATGACTTAGTAAAAGGATAACTGAAATTTATTTCTGTAATTCAAACAAAGGACCGAATAACACCCCAACATGGCATTTTTAACAACATATTTCCATCCCTTTTCCCTGTTACTCAGCCATCCTGACACAGTTAACAAGTCCTGCTACTTGTATTTTCCACCTCATATCAGTACAGAGCTGGTGCTTTGATACTTAGTCTAATTGCTTCCTCTTGCTTCACCCCACACCTGTATCCACTTAATGTCTCAGGAAGGCAATAGAACTGTAGAGTACATTGCAGAAAATGGTGTACTCATATGGAAAGTAAGACCATAATATCAGATATGGAACTGTTAGGCAGCATAGTATGAAGCAGTTGGAAGGAAGCATCACTGGCTGCAAAGACAGTAGAAAGGACCAAAGAGGTATGCCTGCCTGGTTAGCTGTAATTGGGCAGAAACCATCACTGTATCTTTTAAGAAAGGGAGAAAAAGTGACCTTTTTTACTAATAAGTCCAACAAAAATAATCCTTCTTAAGAGTAAGACACCCATACAAAACAGAACTTTATGTCAATTAGTCTATTTGGAGAGAGGGAAATACAGTCACAGAAATTTTTCAGCTACACTCAATATTTACTTTGAAACATATTTGACATTTTTGCCTAACAAGTCCTGGCTTTTAATCATTCAGAAATATCTCTAGTGCTTCATATTTTGTGCATGTTTCCCTTACTACTTTTTCAAACACAGAATACCACGTAATCTTCAAGCAAGCAAACTCCCACTATTTCTCATGGCTCTCTGACGGACATCAGCACAAATCTACATTGTTTTGGATTCACCCCTAACAAAAGTGGAATCAAAATTAGGAAGAAACATCCACTTTTACTCATTATAATAAATCTGGACTGGCTTATATATGCTGGAAAGGTTAAACTATAGATTTCACCTCCTGAGGAAAAAAATAAATTCAACTACTTAAAGAAAACCCCAATCAAAAAAGTACCCAATGGGCCTCACCTTCCCTTACTGACATGGACCCCCTACTCCAAACCCACAGCCAGTAGCAAAACCTTACTGCATTCTGATAACCAGTAAATCACTGCTTAGATATGGGTGGCAAATGATGTCACATGCAAGTAAGATAACTGGCTCTATTTCACTGTTGGCTGTATTTCCAGGTTGAGGATTAACTAAGCTGCTGATCAGTTCAGGTCAGACTGGGCTAACTGCAAAGTCATGTAGTATTGTATACTCACAAGGTCATCTTCCATCAGAAGCAATCTGACCATTTTTGCATGCTGGGTTGTTAATAAGATTGACTGTACCTGAGCTAACTTCTGCAGAGGTACTTGCAACTCTGTACTGAACTTGTGATTGCTCTGGAAGGGTTTATGGGCTTGTGCACAACATGGTGTGAATGCACAGGGCAGCCCAAGCAGCTCACCTGAGCCTGGAGGACCTGGTGAAGCAACTTCTTTGGCCCCCAGTACAACTGTCAAAGGCGGGGTGCACCTCTGCATGGCTCTGCAGCTGCTGCTGGGCTCCAGGTTGGTTTACCTGTTCCAGCCAAGGGCTGTCCTTGCCAAGGCTGGCCCAGATGTATGCAGTGACATTAGAGAGAGGGGATACCGTACAGGTCTACAATATCATGAATGAATGTGCGAGAGTGCATACAAACCAACAGTTCTCTTTCTCTCTCACCCTGGGATCAAAAGGCCACCAAATGGAGGGAGCAGGAGCCAGGATGAGACAAACAGCAGGTGACAGTTCTTCAGGCAGTAGGCCTATATGGATTCAAGGGTAGCCAAGAAGAGAGATCTCTCTGCAAGAGAGATCCACTAATGGCTACAAAGCAGACAAACCACACGAGGCTTAGGAAAGCCCCCTGAGCTGGAAACAGTGTCAGGAAGTATCACATTTGCCTGCCCTGTTTTTTCTGGTCCCTAGATACTTACAGCTATTACTGGAGACAGGAGACCAGGCAAGATGGACCTGTAGTCTGAACAACTACCGCTGCTCTTACTAAGAGTCCCTCTAGCATGTTCCCTATGGACTATGTACTCTGTTGGGTGGTTGTTTTTTTTTCATTATTAACAGATTATTCTATACCACACTGTTCCTGGATAACAAAGAAATTATTTTATCATAAGGCAGATGAGACATTTCTTAAGTACTCTCCTTTTTAGCCTTTCTGCTCCTAATTGCACAGAAATAAACAGGCAAGTAAGCACTAACTCACACACTTGCATATTTGACTCCCCTTTACTTTTACCCAACAGCTTTCTGACTGAAAACAAGACTACTTTTCTAGACCATTAAGCATGGACTAGACTCATAATACAGAACACAAAGTTATGTATGCATATTGGAAAATACTGGCAAACACTTTTTTAAAAAGGCTAAGTTGCAGGAGTTTTAAATAACTTCAAACAAGTTTTTACCATATGAAATAAAATTTGGGGTGCAATGGAGTTTTATTTCAAAATTTAAAAGGAAAATTTCTTTTCAATTTACTTAGTGTGGGTTTAATTGCCACTGAGACAAATATCACATGCATGTTATACATTTTACACATCTATGCATTCTGCTTATATCCATAATACCAGTAGAATAAATCCTGCTTCTTGCTGCATGTAATACAACTATTCCTAGTGGCCTTCTGGAGGTGCTTTCTGCTCTCCACAGAGAGCCTCAGCTCCTAAACTCAGGTGCTCTGAATCAGTTCTTGGTTAGAGTTCATAGTCATTCCTATTACTAACTTGAGCCTGAATGGTAAAGCTTTGGAGAACCCCTTTCCCTCATACCCATAAGGGGGGGTGGCTTTGTGCATCAAGTCTAAAACACTTCTGGTTTTTGTTTCATTTAGGTTCAGCAGATATTTTTTGCAGTTTTCTTGGCAAAATGAAGCATCAACAATTTCATCTAAAGACAATCAAAATAATTTTTTAATCTGCAACTATTTCAGATATTTTACCCTTTTTTCCCCCCCTAAAATCTAAATGAAATGTAGGCATATTTAATTTCAAAATATTGTTTCTCTGTCTGAATAAGTTTCCTGCTTTCTCTGTGAATTCACTCATTGTTCCAGATTACGTAAACATGATTTTTCAACTAATGAACAGTTTGCCTGAGAAATCTTGCTGGACACTGGTAGTGAAGGCTAGAAATCTAGTGGGCTAAAAATCAGGAGGCAGCATTCTCTCCCTAGGGACACCAGCTGAATACCATGCTTCCCTGCCTGTAAAGTAGGGATACACATCTTTTGTCTATCTGAATGGCAAGGGAGAGTCTCAACCTCTCAATCTCTCTCTCTCTCTGTATAGAGCGTAGAGCAGTTAACACAATAGACCCTGACCTAAAAGCTACTGTAATACAAATTAATACCATTTTTCCACAAGCACTTCAGTAATGCTGCCTAAATATATTTTTTGGCCACAGTACCATCCACAAAACAAACGCATCGCATTAGCGATTTTCACCACTTACATTGCAATTACCATGGTGAAGTAAGTCTTTTAAGAATCTTAGTGGTATAAAAAAAATAGCATCATCTTGTTCAATGCCAGCTCCTCTGCTGAAATATTCATCACCTAAGTGATAGTTACGTGCCTTTTCAAAGTGTAAAATGCACAAGTTTTGCCACTGGCAGACTATGTGCTTCCTATGTTTAAACCTGTGTAGAGCAGCCATAATAATTATTAAGTGTGAATGGCCAAAAATTACAATGAATTTTAAGAGAGTATAGCTTTTCATTCAGGTTATGTATAGAACCTTTTAAAAAGAAAATCTCAGAATTGAAAAATGTAAGACATCCGAACTTCTCAAGTAGCGGTTACTTTAAAATAAAATGTAGCTATAGTTACCAAATTAATGAACTGATATTTATTTTTATTACTTGTTACTATTGGTAAAGTTGGTTATCATTATTTAACGGATAATTATTATTGTTGTTTACAAGGAAATGATGCTTGTGCAACTGTGCTGTCTGTCTATCTGTCAGTCCTTCCACTTAGTCACTTTTGAATCCACTGGGCAATCCCACCTCACTTAGAGGGTAGAGGTATCAAAGATAATTACATTCCTGCAAGCTTTGTGAAAACTGGCAACTAAATAGAGAGGAGAGAACCAGACTGGTATTGCCAGCTGGGAAAGGCTACAACATTAGCACAAGAGCCACCCTCTCTACCTGGCATACCACCTGCTCAGTCAGCATGCAGGAAAAAAATAGGACCCACTGACAAAAGCACAGCTGAGAACCCACCATAGCATACACAGCTTCCGTCTTCAAAGGAGATCAGGGACACAGGAGGGGCATGGTTGGGCTCAAGGTCATAAAGGAGACTGAAATACAGGGGTTACTGTGGTAGCGTGTGGGCATGTAGGGAGAAAGTGTTCCACTGACCACAGGACAACAGGTCCCAAACCAGTTATTTTCTGACTCCTAAATAATTCTTCTTGATAACAGAATCATAACAAAGTTTCTTCATGGACACGATCTGAGCTGTTCTATGTAAGAAATCTGCAGAAATAAAATTAGCAGAGTGCTTCACTAGATAAGCTCCTGGATGAAGTGAAAAGTTAAGGCAACTTCTGAAAAACAAGGAATTGATGAGCAGAACTTGGGGGGTGGTATTAGATAAAAGGATTCATTTCAAATAAAGCATACTCTTACATCCTCCTTGATCATTCTGTATCCATAAAGGAGGTAGAATTTATCTTGTAAGAATGACCAGTCTTTTGGTATTTGTCTTTCTTGTAAAGCCTGTTAATCACTCTGCTGCTTCCAATGATGCAGCAGTTGAGGATTCTAGTGTCATCATAGATGTCTCACACAAACCCAGATAAAGTGAAGAAGATTAAATTCATGAGCAACTTTCCCTTGGAAGGACACTGACCTAATATGCTGCCATTTGTGCTCCTGCTAAGATATCCTGTTCATTTCAGCCCAATGTTCTAGAGATTCACAGGATCGAATCTTTGTGGCTTCAACATACAGTTTCAAGCATTCCATGGGATTTAATGAGATCCAAATGACCGCACTTCTCTGCAAAATTGCCATAGCCCTGGCTCTGCTCAGGCACTTTGCCCTGAATCCCACTATCTGTACTGACTTGGTTCCAGGGATTCTCCAAGGCATGCTATGAAAATCCTGGCTTTGCTTGGATATGTAGGAGTCAGACAGAGCTCATGATTTGGTGAGAAGATGAAGAATAGTGCTTTGACTGGGTAGGTTTTATTGCCTGTACAACAGCTATTCAAAGCACCTGCCAGTGTTTGTTTATTGGTACATTCTCTTGACATTCTGACCATGAGATTTAGGGAGAAGAGGAGTTCTTACTATACGTCAGTTCAACAGCGATCATTCTGGATCTCCTGTCTTTTATAACTGGGCACAGACCACTAGTGTTATCTGGGAATTTCATTTAAGTTCCCCATGACTTCAAGGATCTAGGGAACTGGCAATGGCCTGGATTTTTTCTTTTTCTTACTGTGGTAAATTATAGTTGTGGCTTTTGGGGTTCTACTACAAGTTTTGAGTTTGTTTTGCTGACAAGCATTTTGTGGCTTGTGGTATTTAGTTGCATCTGGAATAGACATTCTCTGAACCCTTTTGAACTATGTATGTCTTGCAGCTGACTTCAGTTGATGGCCCTGGTGGTCTTTTCTAGCCGTACATTGCTATATTCCTGTTATTTGTTGGCAGAGATTGCTCAGACAACAATTCAATGAGGTGTCATGCTACAGAAGTCCCTGGAATTAAAAAAAAACAAAACTAAAAGCTTTGTAAGAATAAACGGATCATTGTGTACATTAAAAAACTGTAAATGGCAACTACAACTGTAGCTAAACACAAATAACTAAATTAGTTATTAAGCAAATGTATTTCTTTTTGCAAGTACATTTTTCCTTTTAATTTTTCTAATCAGTAAAATCAGTCCATCAGTGTAGAAATTACTTAAGATTGCATTTGTGCTAAAAAAAAAAACAACAGAGCCTTGATCTGAATAAAATTTTGTGTCTATGGGATTTTTATTTTATTTCAAAATATCTTGCTCTGAGACCTATTAAAACACTCATCATTTCAAGGCACGATGTTTGATGTTTGTAAAGTGTATTAGACAGATACTTACGTGCTTTATATTAAAAAGGCAATGATTGGCTTCACACAGAACCATACAAATACCTTTTTAATTGAAATCTTTCCATCTCCCCTACTTTCAAGTCCCCAAAGGTACCAAGCTATGAATTTCAATGAGGGCTTTGCAAAACAGTATTTAATTAGTGCTTTTCTGTCAGCCTTTCTCCCATCACTCACCTAACCATTCTTGTTTCTACAGTGGCACATAATATTTACTATCATACAAAAGGAGCAACATTCTTTAACAGATAACAAGAGTCTGAAACATATCAGTTCAACCTAATTTTGGTATAGCTGTTTTTCAAACCCAGATGGAACAGTGTCTGTTCTTATTATGGTGGTAGCAGACCTTTATTCATTCAAAAAAAAAAAAAAA
>VZTL01029832.1:1284-16825 GCA_013400535.1 Scopus umbretta
AGTATCATTTAAAATCAGGTGAATTATGCCTACAACATGTCCATCACATATTTTTATTGAGTTGCTTTAATTTCAATATGCCACAGGAAGTGTATGTGGTAAGGTAGATGCATGGACTATTTCCCACACATATATTAGTAAAGTATATTTCTTTAAAGTAAAAACACTGTGCCACTGATCAAAGCTGATATTGTTAGAATGAAAAAAAGGTATGTATGTGTGTATTTCAGGCATGACTGCATAAATAAATACTGTGGTATTTTGGCCTGCCATAACAGGTGACAACTTTAACTCAAGAAGTCTCACAATTAAGTAAGGATATGAAGAATGTGATGCACCTTCTGGAGAACCTGCTCACATCCCAGAAGCCTCCAGGGTTCTGTGCTGTGCATGGCATATCTCGAAGTCCTACCCTGGAAAGTATACATTCTCGAATGGCTTGGACTACACATCAGCCTTGCACACACATGCAAGCTGGGAACTTTACTTGCACCAAAGCACAACTTTGCCGTGGCAACACATTATGTGACATTTGGAATACAGATCTGTCCTCTGTAGGCAGCAGTCCCCAAAGAACTGAACCCAACCTGCAAAATTCTATGGATGGTGAATTTTATTATACACCAGGCCTTCACAATTCCCCCTCCCAATATAAGGTAATCCAGAAAGACAATTTGCAATTTTTAAGATGCACCTCTCCCCGTTCAGACACTACCTTGACTCCTCTTCAGTCTATTTCAGCAACTCTTTCTTCTTCAGTATGCTCTTCATCAGAGACATCATTACACCTCGTGCTCCCCAGCAGATCTGAGGAAGGTAGCTTTAGCCAAGCAGCAATCAGCTCACTAAGCCTTGAGAACCTGCCGGGATCATGGGACCTGGAAGGAACAGCGGGAGTAGTTTCTGCACAGACCCCAGATTTCCCGATAGACATTGTGACAAGCACAAGAGATGATAAAGAAAAAGATTACCAAGCCATAGATGTATAATGAGAAATGGTGAAGTGGTACTCGAAGCATGTTCCACAGCTGCCAGTTTTAAATTTAGAGAGTACTGCATGACCACTTTATTTGACCTTTTCTCTGGCAATCGTGGAGACTTACAAACATGAAAATTCAGATTTATAGAAAGTAAGAAAAGGTATTGCTGGTTCATACTATAGAAAAAAAATAATTCTAGATTCTAGAAGCATGTTGAAAAGCATCTTGTATACAGATATAACTTACTGGTCTGTTTGGCAGACTTTTGTGATAGGCCAAAGACCCTGAGGGTCAGAGCAGCTGGAAGTCTAGGACAAAAGAACTGTCATGGGTAGCTTTTGTTCATCGAAGCAAAGGTTTTCCCCGAGTGTCTGACTGTTGTTCCCAAACAATATCTATGGCACTGTTTGCTTCAGGTGATCGTGGGTCCTGCTGGTCTGTTTGTCAGTTCTGTGAAGGCAAAGGGACAATTATCGCTGCATGTCATCTAGACAATCAACCAAATAGAGCTGGTAGAGAGTGGTTAGTTGTTGCACGTTATTTGTCATGTAAATGAAACCTCTTAATTTATCTAAAAATACTATTTTTATATACTTGGTATGAAACATGTACTTAAAAATTATTTAAAATATTTATAAGGAGAATAAGAGTTTGTTTTCATTTTGGTAAAGGCTTGCAGTTTTAACAAGAAATGCACTACCATCATGTATTAGATCAAATACTATTTATTGTTAAAATATTATGTAGTTTACAAATGGATTCCCTTTTACGTGCATGCAATTTGCAATGAATGTATTCATGCTGGCTGGTGGAATACAAATAAATTAAGGTATTATTTTATTTAGAAAAAAACAGCTGGAATGTTGTATCCTGTACTACATCAGCTATTACTACTTAAAATGTGAATTGTTATACTGATAACATTAAGTATCCTTGGTTTGTGTCTTAGTATTGCAGTATTATTGATAAGACCAAGTCAACATTTTACTGCACATCCCTGTTTTGGGATTTTATATCTGGGCAAGAAAATTAAGAGGGATGAAAACTATTAAGTAAATTGAGGAATATTAAAGGAGAAAGTTACAATGTTTTAATCAGAGACAAAGTAAAAAGATTAAAATAGTTATTTATTTGATGATTTTTACTTACATAAAAACTAGCTTTGACCTTTGGCCAGAAAGAAGAGAGACTATAGGTTTGCAAATTTTTTTAATCCAGAACATGATTTAATGCCCCAAAAAAATGTGAAAGCTTTTTCAGTATTTAATGTATTTTAGTAACTTATATTGCCACAGTGAAACCAGAGCTACTGCTTTGCATTGGAATTTTGATTTATATATTTAAAGATGCAGAGAATGCATTGTTTTTGAATGTTCTTTAGCAAGTTTTCTAAAAAAACCAAAAAACAACATGGTTACAACCCAAAATAAATGTTCTAAAATGGAGAAGTAAATCAAGTTACATTTAATAATTAATGCCAACTGGTGATTGTTATCAAATTAAAATTTTTACAGAGCACAGATTTATGTTTTACTTCCTTAAGAGGTTTTATTTTTTTTCTGAAAACTTCAAAGACTAACTTTTTTGTTAATATTTGAATGTGTACCAGAACACAAATCCCAGCTGATACTCTGTGCCCGACCTACATCCTTTCACATCCTTTTTCCCACTGGTATAAATTAAGGACAAAGTGTCATCTCTCATTTTGAACTGTCTGAATTTTGTCAGTGTGTCTACACTTCAACATGAGTGTTTGTACACAGGGTTTTTTGTTTTCCCTCTACTCCAGTTTTTACTTAGTTTAAGATTAAAATGGGAAGTGCTGATTAAATAAGGCATATCTCAGAAATTTAAAAAAATGAATAACAAATACTAGCAAATGCAGGTCTATAGTATTTCTGCAAACAATCCTGACTCATCTTCTGTTTCAAAGAACATACTTAGCCATTATCTGGATTGCAGAGAGTCTGTAAGATGGGCATCACACAGATGAGCATATTTCCTCCCAGGGGAAAACTCCAGGGACTTAGGACAGGACAAAAGTTCATTCCAGGGCAAAATCAAATAAGGAAAGAGGAAGGTCAGCAAAACAGAAATCTGGATTTGAAGGGTGGGTCTATTTTAAACTTCCTGACATCATTACATTATGAAAGCCTTAGGAAAAGAATCCCCGAAGCAGCTTTTGTTGGAATATCTGGCAACCAATGCAACAAATTTCAGTTTTGAAAGTAAAACGACAATTCATAGGGACAAATGGGAAGGCACACGCATTTTGGAATGGAACAATAATTTCTGAACAGAATTGCCATGAGCAGAATAGTTCTATACACAGCATGGCCATGGAGGATTTCTGGTTTTAAAGCAACAACCATTGTAATACTCAAGTATTACCCTCAAAAAATGCTCATTATGAACATCAGTGCAAGCATCCCACACCCTGACATCCAGCAGCCCAGCTCAGACAATTTACTGTATTGCTTTTTGCACAAAGTTTTACAAAAATAAAACATAGAATTCATTTTCGTCTAAGGTTTGTTCTTCCCATCTAATTCTGCATCAATTTACTTCCTAAATCACTACATCTTCTTCCTTTCTTGTATTTTTCATTACTGTTAGTTTCTTCTTCTACAGCACAGTAACTGTTCTTTCATTCTATTTATTTATTTCCCCCTCTTTTTCTCACCCATTCTCTTTTCTATCCCCTTTATAACACCATCAAACTCAACCATTTATTTCCTCATTTCCAGGTCATTTCCCTATAAAGAAACAGCCTAGCCTGCCACTAATGAACTAAGTGGTTACTGAACTCAGTCATGCAGCAGGACAGCAGATTTGGTCTGTGTCAAGATTCAGGCAGTAAACCACCAGTCTCTAACCAGTATCTCATATACTATTACCTTCTCACAATGCTGCAGTTGCTTCCATTGACAATGGGAAAAAAGGCCTTTAAAAAAAAAAAAAGGCATTGAAAAAAGAAAAAAAAAAAGTAGTAGGACCCCCCCATTTATTTCCTCCTATTTTCTGCTTTTATACCTTCAGATATATTTTTAAAGACACAGTTTTGTGTTGTGCTCATAATAACTACTAGATTCAGTTTTAAGAAATTCAGCTTATCGCAAATTCGTCAGATATTAATCTTTTTTTTTGTTTTGTTTTACAAGTCATACCTAGATCTTGTGATAACCTTGCTTTGACCCATCTGCTGATTATCGACCACAAATAATTTACTCTCTAATTAGTCCATCTGCTAACTGTGCATGAGATTTTAAAACATTTTATTTTGAGGCAGTTTTGTAACACAGTGTCAATAGCCTCACCTGGTAGCTTGCAGAAAATCCTTTGCTTCACAAATGAAGTTTTGGGATGAAGCAAACTTCTCAACCTTTTCTGCATCTTCTTTCCTTCCCTAAAGCAGTGGGTGCCAACACCCCTCTCGGTGGGACACACTGCAGTTATTTAGTGCTGCTGGGCCTACCACAGAAAGTGCACAGTCACATTCCCATTTTCTACAAAAGTGCTTCTAGCAATTTACCTCAGCATTAAAAGAATGAAGCTATAGCTGGGAATTTGGGCAGCAGTGGAGCGAGCAATGAGAAAAGGGGAAAAAGCTGGTGCTTGGTTTCCTGGTTCTATCCCCTGACTCAGCAAAGGGAAGTTGCACAGCAGTCACCAATTCCAGCAGCCTACATAGTATTGAGTCTTCACTCACAAAATCAGATAAACCATCACAAGAAACCTAAGCCCATCTCCCTCAATATCTGCAAGTAGTCAAAATAGTCAAATCCTATTAAGAAAAATGTATAACCACAAGTTTGTTAGATGGTGTTGCAGCCAAAAAACAGTTTTATCCCTTCCAAGATGAGTGTAAAGGTTATTTCATAATTCCCAGACCAACCACTGACTTCCTCTGTACTTCATAAATTTCTGTTCCCAGGGTCTCTGTATTTCTCCTACCATGCACAGTCAGTGGCAACAATGACAAGAAACAGCAATTTCCTGCTTCGAAAACACAAAGAAATGCCACAGATCTGATCCTTTTGTTTAGACAAACCGCCTGATGAAAAGAGAATTTTATTTTGTATGCCACTTGATACCAGAAGTCTCCCAGACTTTGGAAATCTCTCAAAGAACCAAATTAATGAAGGTTAAGAGTTGAAAGACTCATCTCAATCAGAACTTGGAACCACTACAGTTCTTCAAGAGGAGAAGCAGTACCTTCTGCTCCCAAGTTGTTTCAATGCTTAAGATTTAGTATATAAACTTACACTTATGTCTTGATGGTATGCTTTAAGTCTTCATATATATATATATATGTACAAGAGTTTAACACTCAAATTTATTCTCTTCCCACAGCTCTTCAGAACCCTGTGAATTTTTGCCATTGTAAATCCAAAGGTCTTGTACACAACCAAGAAACAGCCCAGTACAAGAGGCAAGGTAGAAAAAAAGAGTAGTAAAGATCTTCAATGACACCAAATTGTACAAATGAAGTATTACAATAGTAAATTGCTAGTATTTATCTAACCATAGGATAAAATGTCAACAGAATTAATCTCACATGGAGTAAATGCTTCCACTAACTGGCTTATGAAGAGCATTGAGTGCGATTAAGTGGACTGCTTCTTCCTTTGCTTGCCCTAATAAAATACAAGATAACCGTGTAGTCACTTCAAATCCATATACTTGGAGAATTTTTTCTTCATGAGGCACGTTAAAGATTTTGCTTCCTGCTCTAAAGATCTAAGCTTCCTTCAAAAAGAAAAAAGAAAAAAAGATGACAAAAAAAAGGTGTTAACCACCCTATGTACAAACAATTACAGCCCACGCATTGGTTTCTTTTTGACTCTGCTGTCAGACACAGGACAAAACCAGGAGCACTATGAGACAAACTGGAACCACAAGTCTCAATAGGCGGTAACTTCACGGACTAATTATGCCTTCTTAAAGGCCAACATTGTCAATCATTTACTTCTTGAGTTCCCTTCCATGATACTGTAGCATAACACGTATATCCAGTGCTGCTGGATTTTTTTTTTCCATCCCTACGCAGCACTGATCCACAAAGTCATAGCTCACATTCTTACTAGGAAAATTTCAACATTATTTCAGTAACCATGCAAATGGCTGTTAAACAGATTTTTAAAATCTGTAGTACGTGAAACATGTACGGGTTGCTTGTATTAGACTTGCTTATAGGAAAGGAAAGGAAAATTATAACCACACAAATGAAAATATTTTTCTTCCCATTCACATCAGTCTGAAATTGTTTTCCAAAAGCAAATAGCAAAGTCATCTTCTGCACCTTTGTTTGCAACGAATTCTAATGGATGTGGGGGGAAAAAAAACCCAACACACGATACACTGAATGCTACACTGTCTCAAAATAGCATTTTAAAATGTTACTGGGTCATGCTTGTCAAGCAGCTATTGCTGGTTTAAAAAAAAAAAAAAAGCATAATCACCCACTTATTTTCCCCTATAGAAAATTACCAGTTTGCACTACAGATTGTGCCACAGAATCTCTGGTGAATGTATATATACAGTGTACTAATAGCTACTGGCACTTCTACCATATCAGAGGTAAGGCAAATCTTACTTATTCACCACCTTTCTAAGAACAGGCGAAGATTTTTTAAAAAAAGAAAATTGCTGGTTAGTCTTTTGTAAAACATTGTACTTTTTTTTTTACTATCCCTAATAATCTCTTTTAGGACTAAATTATCTTAATAAACAGCAGCAATATGACAAGTATAGAGCATCCAAGGCAGGAAGCTGCCTAGTTCTGATGCAAACCAGAATGTAAACATAAGTATTCTTTGAAATGTTGGTAAGAACAGAGCCTTTCAGCAACCAGCTGTTATCAAAAGCTTGCGTCTATATAGCTACTTACTAGCAAAAAAATAAAACAGGAGAATTGTAAAAACTCTCAGGAACATTTGACAATATCTTCACTAGAGCCACAGTACCCAGTCTTTTGAAGCACCGGTCGCCCTTCACTTCAATAAGAAAATCATATCGGAAAATAAATGGCATCCTATGGAGCTTAGTTTAGCAACTATTCACATTGCACTAGAAACTGGAGTGCCTAAAAGAGTTCAGGAGTCCGTTGTATTCACCACAGTATACGGGGATAATACGAAGTTCAGGGAGCTTTCAGCCTAACAAAACAGAGTAACACAAAAAGGAGAAAAAGGAGCATGAAAAATTTATCTAAGGTCCCACAATGGCTTGTGGGGAGGCAGGAACGGAGCACCTGGCTGCCTGGGCATGGACCCCTCTGCCCAGCCCAGGCAGCACCAGGCAGGAGTGGCCTCCCTGCCTGTTCTGCGGCAGGGGAGCAGCATGCAGCTGGAGCAGGGAACAGAGCCCTAGGAAAGCAGAAAGTGTTTCCAAGCACTAACACGGAAGGATTCCCAGCACTATGCCCTGTACAAGCAAGCAAGACATATGGGAGGCTTGTCTGTGGGCTGAGCTATATAGCACAGCAGTTTCTGTAAGGTTGCTCATTAAGTTTCCGAGAGCAGGTGCTTGAATTACACCAGCCAGTTTCATAATTAAATAACCTTTTCATGTGCGCAAGGTGGAAAAAAAATGTAGCCTCTGAAGGACTCGCATAAGCTTTGTATCACACCTGCAAGCCCAGGTTAGCAAGAGCAGCCCTTTTCCTTAACCTGCTATCAGACATAAAAATGACATCTGGACAATACCCATGCATTTTAGTGCCTGTGAGGACAAACTTTGCCTCTGTCAGGTATTTTCAGAGGCAAGAAGGCAGGCAATGTGCCCTAGCAATACACCATATATCTGTTGACTCTGCATATTCAGCTGCCCGAGCCTCACTGCTGCTACATTCAGCCTTCCAAGCAAAGGCAGTCAAGTCCTTGAGAGACATTTTACATCTTGCACTTTTACTTCTTCTACAACTTTTCCTCCAATCGTTGTGCAAGCAGGAGTAGGAAGACCCCAGGCCCTGTCTGAAACCAGAAACAGACTATAGCTTGTGAAACACTGCAGTCAAAATTAAACAAACTGTGAAAAAAGGAAAGAGTATGTCCAATGTTGCCTCTGAGCATAACCTTCATATGACTTAATATACACTGAGGCACTCACTCACCTGGGTAAGGAAAAAGCTGGAGGCTTTGGGAATGGGAACAGGTTCCCCCCTAAATCAGCAGCAATGGGAGGTCCTTCACAGTTATTTACAGTCAAGCTTCATGTTTACAACTTGAATAAATGTATTGTTAACAATAAATGTATTGTTAACAGAGTTTGATAATTCTCTCTTTATTTTGCCAGAAGTTGCTGAATAGGATAACATAGTCACAATTTCTTGTGTGAATGAATGATGTTAATACTGCAGCCTGTCTCTAAAAATGTTGTCCTCTTTCTAGGAATATGGAGTCTAGATATTTTGTTATATTTTTGATCTGAAGAAAAGCAAAGCAAAGCCTCCTCTGTATTCATACCCTTGAGCAACTTAGGTTCAACTACCTTCAGACTGGAATATGCATGTCCTTTCAGACTTTTATTTTCCATTTAATTTAAACTCTCTACATGTGGTCAGTTGGTCTGAGGTTACCTTCTGCAATGCCCCTGCTAAAAGTCTAAAATAGTCCTGATACAGGACCTTCCTCTTGTTCTTTCAGAGACCATTTGGTGATTAAATCTGCCAGCTGTCATCTCTCCTGCATGTTTTCTGCCTACCACTGTTAGTGGCATTTGTTCTCCTAACTATATTTGGGAAGTGAAAGTTTCCCACAATGAAACAGTTCCCAGTTTCTCTCTCTCTCACTAATAACAGCACTGAACTTTCCAGCCATATCCAAGTCTAGTGTAGAGAGTTTATGACAAGTTCCAAATATTTCTAGGGTCCCTTGTCAGCTCTAAGCAGAATTCTGCCGAGTAGGAGAACATTTAATTTTTTTTTTTTTCAGTCGTAAATGTCAGTGGCAGAAACCAATCTTTTTTTTCCTTAACTACAGTTTTATTGTAGTTCTCCAGCCAGGATATGACTTTCATCCAGCCTGAACTTTCCTGAGTGAACTCTTAATTCTTAATATTGATGTGAATCCGTTTTCACTTTCTACTTTCCTGCTATTGTTTGGTTTAAACCAGAATGTGGCGACTTAGAAATAACCTTTTTCCTCTCTGCAGGGACAGCTTTTCTGATCCCGAGCTTGTTTTGTTTTATTTTCTGTAAATTCTGTCATGTGAGTAACATCAGCGTAAAATAAATGGCTTAAGTGTGAGATAAAGGGATTTCATTGTTCTATTCAGAACTTCAGCCAAATATTAAAGCTGCTGATCCACACAGTGTAAATATATTGCTTTTAAATTGGTGCCAAGCAAACAGTAGTTTTATTATTCATTGTATATATGTTAAGTGCCTGTTACAGACTTAATTTATGACACAGGTGTGAGGTAACTTGGAGCAATGTGCTTTGCAAATAATGACTATGAAAAAGCCATGCATTTCTGTTTGTTATTGTTCTTATTAATAAATAAACAAGCCCTCAGAGCAGTGGCAAGCAGAACAAAGCAGCACACAATGAATCATTGCCAGCTGGGAAACATTTAACGAGAAAAACCTGTAAAACAACAACCAAAGCCAGAGACTAACTGCAAGGGAGGGGAAAGAATCACCACCACCACCCAGGTAGAGGATTGCAAGAGCCTACTATAAAGCTCAACAGCAATCTGTAGGCATGATCCTGAACCTGGGATGGGTACAAGAGTTCTCTGCGACACAAGATAAACCTCAGGACTTAAGTTTTTAGGGCTGAATTATTCTCCTCTTAGCATTAGTAACAAAGATCAGACAGACAAAAGCTCTAACATCCTTGTTTTCAGCTAAAGACCCTCAGGAAGGCACTGACAGAAAACCAGGACCTGCCTTAAGTTGCCTAATGGTTTAGGGTACATCAGAATGCAACTACTCAGGTCACAGTTTTCTTGATCTTGGGTCCTCTTTTTTTTTTTTTCTGCACAAGTTCTGCCATATAAATATCACCACCACCATGTAAATGACCTAACTGTGAGACAGAATGCTTTTATGGGCATCCATAATAATTACTCTTCTATTTTCATTAGAATTCTGCTACTGCCTAGTAGTGGTTACCATAAGAAAAAAATATTTCTGGTGTTCAGCTTCCATTTCGTTTCAGGAAAATCCTATTTCTAACCTATTTTTTGTATTCTTTTCTTTCTTATTTGTGTTTAGTATTTTCAAATATTTGTAAGGCATTTATTCCCCTTGAGCAGGCACTAAGTACATGTATTAAATCTATATTAAAGCGCTTTTTAGAAATCTTCATGGGAACCATTTTCTCTGGTGAAAATCCCAACTTGCCTTAGTAAGAATGCCCACCACAAAACAGCACAAGAGACACCTGCAGGTCACTTGGAGCTCCTCAGGGGGGGAATCCATGCCTATTAGACTATTGTTAAACTTAATTTACATTCTAGTTTGTTAACTTACATTTTCTAAAAGCGGTTTTGTAGCTTTTCTACCTTTTCTCCTAAATCCTGGGTTATTCTGTTCCATATCTTTAGTGCATTTGTCATCTTTGTATTAGTTGTTGCCCATAAGAAAAAAAGTTGCTTAACTGTCCATTCTCCAGCTCACCAAAGAGGGAACCTCACTATCCATCAGCAGGTTTTATGATTTCCATATTAAAGCTAACATAACCTCTGCTTCAGATAACGAGAAAATTCATATCTTTCTTCTGCTTTCTACTTGTAATTCTTTAGGGTGCAAGGCTGAACTAGCATTGATGTACCTCAAAAACAGTCATATGCAACTTTCGAAAACCCCAGAATTAGACTTCCACTCAAACCGGTGGGCTAAAAGCTGTACACTAGTAACTTAAAGACAGATACAGCAATTTATTTTATGCGCTCATAAAATATGAAGTTCCGACAAACTCAGATGCTACAGAAATATGCTGAGTACAGCTCACTGGGAATTTTCAGGTGAAATAGATTTAACTACAAAATTTGGAATTATTGAATCTGAAAAGCCTTCTAAAAATATCTAAGTTGCCACTGATGTTTAACAAAATACAGACAGTTCCCAGACAATTAACCTAATAGTCTTTGGGCTTTCCAAGTCTGCATTTCCAGGGCAGCCCCTGCTGTACAGAATATCACAGGTTTCCACCTTTGTGATACCAAACTGTGGAGGCAATGGAAATTTGGACCATGTGTACTAAGGAACACTAAACCTTAAGTCCTAATCTCAAGGACTTTGAGAACTCAGCTTTAAGTTTCAGAAACTGTATCATATGAATGTTAGTAAATACTTTCATTCAAATAACTAAACAAGAAAAAGTTTCAAAAAGCTTTCATAAAATCTGCTGTTTGCTTCAGAGAGGGCTCAAATACCAACTCCCCAGGTTTCCCATAAAACAGAAATTCCAGCTTTGGACCAATCTAGCTCAGGTATCTTAATAATGTGTACTTTACAGATACTACCTCAATAAATGCATGGGTCGTCCTTTGTTATGCTTTTTCTATCCCAACATTTTAAAAAAATTATTTGGAGCTGTTATTTTTCCATTAGTAACCCCTACAGAATGACTGGAAAATACTTACCATCCTTGCTTGATCTATTGTGAAAAGACCATTTTCTTTCTGCAAGTACTTTCAATTAGCTAGATGTTTGAAGGTCAAGGAAGGATGCGTTTGCTCTGCAAGTGAAGCCAGCCTGTGCACCGCAGATACCACTTCCCTATTATCTTCTGGTCCAAGCAGAAGCATGCATTTTTTGTCTTTTATAGGAGTCATAACCAACTCACTCTATAAGCAGCAACTTTTTGAGGAGACCTGAAAAGTTATATTAACCCATTGTCTATGGAGGGACATTTTTATACCTGTTAGCTCCAAATAGAATACTTCACTCAGATGGATGCCCATTAAGACCTTATAATATGTAATTAATCTCTCCTTCCTCTCCACACACAGTCAACATGCTGCCAGAATAGACTTTTTCACGTGATTCTCAAAAACTGTTTTCAGATAGATTTCTAATACTTTGGGTGTTATTAACAATTTCTGATTTTCTTTCCTTTGATAATTCCTTGCCTTTCACTTCTGAAGCAATGAACTGTGTGGGGACGGGAACACAGATTTCCAACCTGCAGGTAGTTTTCTGCTTGTCTATTTATACAATACTTTTGTCATCAGGTGCAGTTCCCTGAGAAGCCTGAACTGTCACAGCAGGGTATTTGATGAGCTAAGGAAAAAATCAGATTCCATCCTAGGCAGATCCATAACAACAACAATAAAAAATGTCACTCCTCTCACCTTTGTCCCCGAACTCTCTAAGGAAGCATTAAGCATCAAATGGAGAGAGCAGTCACTTGAATAGCTAATAAATGTCATTATAAATGGAAACGAAAATTTCCTGAGGTACTCTCCACTTCAGGTAAAATCACTGAGTTACAGTTTCCAGCAAGAAAGCTAGGACTTCTAAGACTCCGGTGCTGTATAAAACATATAACTGTGCTGTTAAGACAAGTTTCTTGCTGTTTTAACAGTTCCTTTCCATTCATTTTAAAATAAAATGTTAAAAGCCTGAAAGCTAAACACTGCACATCTACCCAAAAGATAATTATTTTCAAACTTCCAGTTCAGCAAGAATTTCAACACTGATTCGTTCTTGCTCAAAATAAGATGGTCCCTACTCCAACCCCAGCATTTACATTATCAGTGAACTTAAAACACATTTATTTACTTTTGCCTGTTTACTCCTGCAGCTGATGATAACTAAAATGTATTTAAAATACAAATAATTCAGGATTAGTCTAAAATCTGCTTTTGGAAATTCAAGCCAACCAAAGGAGGAAAAAAAAAAAAAAAAGAAAAAAAAAAGAGATCATTCAAAGCGAAATCAAAACAGGCTGACCAGCTGGAGCTGAAATGCTTTCCTACTTTCTGATCATTCTCCTCCCTGTTTTCTGTCTACTCCATTTCACACCACACTCCATTTCACAAGTGAAGGAAACAACCAGCCCCCAAACTAAGTTTCCTTAAGGAAGCCTATTAATAACTGGATCAACTTCCATCAAATTATCTCAACTCAGACTCTATGTCTCCTTTCCCACACAGTAGGTTTTGTCACTGGGACCTGGATACACCTGTATCCAGGATGTAAAGGACCTTATAAAGGACTTTATACCCTGGGTGGTCTTTGGCTACCATTTTAATTTGCTTCCTAGCCAAAAGGTTTCTAGTCAATTGTGGCAATCCTTTAAAAGAAAAGCCACAAGAATAGCAAGTTCCAGCACCTCCCTCTGAGGAGAGAGACGCTTCTACTCCAAGAGGAGAGGAGTGAGGAAAACTAGGTGAGAAGCAAGAAAGTAAAAATTCTTGAGGGAGCTTTGTGTTAAAAAATAAGGGCAGCAGAGCTGGTAATTGCAGGGAAAGGCAAGAAGCAGGTAGAAGCCCTGAAACAGGAGTGGTCGCAGCAAAGTATTCTGCCAGGGAATTAGGAAAGGTTTTGACAGTTAAAAAGTCTCTGGGATTTTTGACAGCTAACAGCAGCACAGGACCTGACAGCAAGGCACAAATGAACTGTATACATGCATAGTCTGCGACAATCCAAACCTCCAAAAGCTTCCTTTTTAATAGAGAGGGTACATAAATTGCCAAAGCAGCAGCAACACAGGCAGGCAAAGCGACTTGCTGGTGATAGTTACCCTGCAGCAAAACAAGAAACAGGCATGAGGTCTCCCGAGTCATGGGTCAGCTCCCCTCCAACAGCCCAAACTGACTCTCACACTTTGCTAAACACCTAACACACCAGCTTGGTCTCACCCCACCTTGGTACCAGTGTACGTCATGCATTTTGTTGGGCTACTGGCTGGCCACCAACATCCACAGCCCAGTCCCCTACTAGTTTGCACAAACCATTCAATTGCTCACAAATTATGTGATCCAGCTGAAAAGTGCACCAGCCCCGAGAACTGAGTTCCAGGCGACACCCAAGATAGACGCTGTGACCTTGTCATCGTACTCAATTACAGCAAGGAATGGATGCAATATCTTTCTACTGCACTCCAGGCAATTTGCACATTTCCTGAAGGCGATTTTGAATGCTAGTAACACCCAATCCCTGCCATAGACCAAGCGGCAAAGCAAAATTAAAAAAGGCAAAAGCACTCAAACAACAAAAGCATACTCCTAGAACAAAAATAATGTTATGATTGTGTCTATCGACATATGGATAACAGGAAAAAAAGTTGGAGCGCTACACAGCGATAAGAAACCTTGAAATAAAGCAAGCATATTTAACAAATTCCAGTATATCTAGTCATTGTGATAGGGTTTTTTAATGCCACATTATTTGTAACGTGACAGCATCCTCTTTCATGGGGTATATGGTTTTGATGAAGTGATAGGATAGGAAAAGAATATGCAGAAACTCAGATGAGTACTAATTGCAGTGCCAAATCTGGTGACATCACATTTGCCACGTATCCTCATTTTTTTTTTCTTTTGTAAATGGGGATTGAGTTCATTAAAGTTATAAAGCCATCACTGAAGACTCTTTTTCAGCCCAACATAAACACCTTGCACAGTGTTACATTCAGGTAGTACTTTATGGCCTCTCTTTGGCACTGCAGAAGAAAACTTTCATACATGTCATAGTCCAGAAGATGGATTCTTACACATCCTGATACAAGTTTCCAGTCTCTGCTCCTCTCCTGGCTGCTGTTAGCATTCTGCCTTCTTCACAGCACCCAGTCCTCTGATCCTTAGAGGCCATCATGCACGTCATTACAAGAGTTATCCACAGTCTAAACTGCATCCATGCAAACCTTATTTACACAACTGAATACTCATTTTCATAAGAAACCCTTTTTTCTTTTGTACTAGAGGGATGATACTGAGGTTCAAGGAAGTCGTACATTTCTGTCATAACCCTTGAGAAGCTTATAAACATCAACAAAATAACAAAAATAATGTCTTCTCCATGACCTTTCCTCCCCTTAGTATTCCCTGTTGTCACTCCCTTACTACAGTTTTATTATATTGTTATATTTCCATATTTCATTACAAATTTATTACAGACAAATACTGTCCAATATTTTTTGAATAGTAGATACTACCAAGAGGAATAATTCAGGTCCAAACACACTTCTAGCTCACTCATGCATCCCTAGCAAGTGACCTGTAATAGTGGTTTGTAATGAAACTGTGTACTGAAGTATTTTTGAGTGGTTTTCAAAAGGAACTTATCTATTTTACCTCCCTTTTTCATCTCTCACTTTCACAGGAAATCCTGGATAAGAAGATTCTCATTTAAGTGTCTACCACTTCTCTTAAGCTCTCTGAAGAACAAAGCAATAAGTGCATATGCCTCTAACAATTTCACTTACCTTTAATCTGCTCCTGAAGATCTACTCCCAGTTATCAAGAGAACCACCACATAAAATCACTACATGAACCATAAATGCAGAGTAGATGGAGCATCATGGCATAATGAGGAGCTTCCAGAAAACATATCCAGGCTAGTTAGTGTCTGAATAAAAAAAGCCCTTATACAGAGTCGTGATGTC